>APFE030604047.1:0-159417 GCA_000404065.3 Pinus taeda
CCTTCCCCAATTTACATTGCCCCATGGTGGCCCCTCCCTCCGCTGACCCTTCTCCCCAACCCACTCTTCCGAAGACCCTCCCTCTTTCCCCTCAGGTGCCCTCCCCCTGCATGGACCACCGCTATCCAACGTGCTCTAAGTTTCGCTCACTTGGCAAGGATGCAGTCGGCTTCGGGATCATTCCCTTCCCTCATCTCCCAAAGCTTCCCCATGGTCAACCTTCCCAGCTCACCAGGGCTAAACATCAGGCTGGAGAAGAGGTTGCCTCAGGAAGACAGACAAAAATCCCTTGGGGTCTTAGAGCAGAGGATGCCCCCTCCCCCCTCCCTCCATGAAGATCCTCTCCTTTAACTATAGGGGCTGGCTAGCCTTGGGAAAAAACTAGCCCTGAGACGACTGGTATCCACTGAACCTATGGACATCATCTTCCTACAAGAAACACTTGGACCAGCTAGTTCCATCACACCTCTCCTGGAATCCTAGCTCCTGAACTGGTCTTTTCACTCCCTGGATGTGATGGGCAGATCAGGGGGGATATCATTAGGCTTCTACACCCGTTCTATACAGTTGTTAAATGTCGGGGGAGGGGTAGGTTATTTGGGCGTTGAAATCTACTCGTCGACCCTGGAATCCTGTTTAAGGCTCTTCAACATCTATGGGCCTTGCCGAGACCGGGAGGTTTTCTGGAGGAATCTACTCACCTCCTCCACCATGCAACGAGACAATATCATACTCAAAGGTGATCTAAATTTCTCGATGGGTTACGCGGAGTCCTGGGGACATAATGCACAAATGGATACTCTGTTGGTCTTTTTTGAGAATTTATTGGACTCCCACAATCTTATTGACATTCCCACAACAAAGATCCAGCCTACATGGAGGAACAATAGAACTAGATAGGCGAGTTTGGCTAGAAGATTGGATCGTTTTCTCATTCGTGAAGCTTTGGTCAACAGAGGCTATCACTTTAGATAGTGGGTTGGTTTGGGAGGGGTCTCGAACCATAGGCTTATCTATTTGGAATTACAAACTGCCCATAACAAGCCAAAGGCTCCCTTTAAGTTCAACTCCACATGGTTAAAGGATGTTGGTTATATGAAGGTAGTTAGTGACTACTGGAAGGCTCACCCAGTCGGCTCGGAAGGCCTTATTGCAGAAGGGTTTGCACGAAACATGAATGCCTTGAAGGAGCTTTCAAAAGAGTGGGCCAAAAGGAAAAAAGAATAGGATGAGCACCAGCTCAAATTAGCAGAAGAAGGAATAGCTAAAATGGAGGAGGATTCGAAGGGGATACTTACCTCTCAAGATCAAAAGGACAAGTTGGCTTCCCTCCTCCAAAAAAGGGCACAAATACTGAAAGACAGGGAGGAGTATTGGAGGCTTCGTAGTCGAGTAATTTGGCTCAAAGAAGGAGATGAAAACATTAAGTTTTTTCACAGACATGAAAATGGGAGAAAGGCAATTAACACTATATGGGAGCTCAAGAAGGAGGATGGCGCCTTTGTTAAAACCTTCCAGGGACTTGCATCTCTAGCAAGTGCACACTTCAAAGGAATTTACAAGGAGCCCTCAATCGCCACCCTGGTGGAGGTCATGCGCATTGCATAGACTTTCCCCAGATTTGTGGTTGAGGAAGCGGAGCAGGATCTGACTAAGGAGGTGACTCTGGGAGAGATGGAAGCAACCCTCAAATGATTAAAAAAAGATAAGAGTCCTAGACCGGATGGATGGACTGTTGAGTTCTACACAGCTTTTTTCGACATTCTGGGATCCGACCTCCTGCGACTATAGAAGAATGTTGAATGAGGGGTAGAACGTGGGAGAGCTTCAACTCTACATTTATAGCCCTCATCCCCAAATCTGATAATCCCTTGTCCTATGATGACTTCAGACCCATCTCTCTGTGCAATTGCATATACAAGATCATAGTTAAAATTATTGCTAATCGCCTCAAGCCCATACTATCCGCCCATATCTCCCCGGAACAGTTTTCTTTCCTTCAGAATAGACAAATCCACGAGGCCATTGGCACTGCACAGGAACTCCTCCCTCTGTTCAGACCAGGAAACTCAAAGGCATGATAGTGGAGATCAACTTGTCCAAAGCTTTTGATAGGGTAAACTAGCTCTACCTTCATATTATGTTAAACCATCTTGGTTTCCCCTACTCCTTCATCAAATGGATCCTGTGATGTATCACGAATGTATCCTTCAGCGTGCTTATCAATGGCTTAGCCTCCCCATTTTTCCATGCGGAAAGAGGACTGAGGTAAGGATGCCCACTCTCCCCATTACTATTCCTTCTTATCATGGAGGGTCTCAGGTGAACAATCGGAGAGGATCGCAGACAAGGGCGAATAAGGGGAATAAAAATTACAGATGACTGTACCCTTACCCACTTGCTATTTGTGGACGATGTACTAATCCTCCTAAATGGGGGAATTGTGGACACCACCTCATTTCACTGTTCCCTCGGCATCTTCCTAAAAGCCACGGGCATGGTCTTAAATGAGGCAAAATCTACAATTACTACCACCGAATTCTCTCAGTACGAGATCCATGTTGCTCTCAAAAGATTTAATTTTGCAGAAGTGCCAATTGAAGAAGCGTTGAGGTATCTTCGGTATAGGCTAAAACCCCTTGGCTACAAGATATCCGACTGGATGTGGCTCATATCAAAAGTGGAGAAGAGGCTCAACATCTGGTACCACAAATATCTCTCCAGGGTGGGGAGGCTGATACTCATCAAGACTGTCTTAGAAGCTACACCAGTTTATTGGGTGACACTGGCTTGGATCCCTAGAGGCATCCTGTCTCGCCTTCAAAACATATGTTACTGGTTCTTGTGGAAAGGGAATCAATCAGGGAGAATCTTTGCATGGACCAATTGGGAGTCACTGGACCTACCAAAGAGGTGGGGAGGATGGGGTATTAAGAGGCTAGATACTTTCTCACAAGCCTTGGCTGCAAAGTTAGGGTGGCAACTACTTAACAACAACAGTCTCTGGACAAAGGTAGTAGTGTCTAAATACATCCATCCATCAAGTGTGTAAGCTTGGATCAGGCAAGACACTAGGATGAATAACATCTCTATTATCTATAAGTTAGTCAACAACACTAAGGAGCTCATTCATAGTGGTCTGACATGGAGAATTAGATCGGGGGCAAAGGTACAGATTGGCACAGGCCCCTGGGTGGGTTGTGGCAACACCTACAGGCTCACTAAGGGCCTGACAGGACATTTATAGGCCAATGGAATTATGTACATTAATCTTATCACAGATCAGGCACATACTACCATCTTTCAGCAAGCTTGGAGAACTGCCATTGATCTGAATATTCCCGAGTGTTGGTAGCAGGAATGGTGTAATTACACAAATGCATTGACAGAGGCTCACACTAGAACAACCGAGGGCGAGGACGAGCTTATCTGGGCATATGCTAAGCATGGTACTTACTCCCCCAAGATAGGTTACCAAGTGCTGATGGAGAGGCACAAACCACAGGAACTGGTACAGTGGTGAAAGTAGATGTGGAAGTTGAAGGTGCCCCCTCGAACTAAAATGCTCATGTGGTCTATCCTCTGCAAAAAAGTCCCGACTGGGGCCAACTTGATGAAAAGATCTTTCTCAGGGCCATTATGGTGCCATCTCTGCAAAAGTGACAATGAGGATACCGACCACCTCTTTCTCCAATGTCTGTGCACACAAGAACTATGGAATGGCTTCCTCAGTTCGATCTCCTCCGCAAAGAAATGGCAAGGTTCTCATCCCTCTGAAGCATGGAACAACTGGTGCTCAAATAACTCTGTCAGACAAAAAAAAATCTTGCTCCTTATTAGTTGGCCATCTGGATTGCCAGGAACCAAGCCATTTTTCTTCAAAGACCCCCCAACTGACCCTCCATTACTACTAGACTACTAGCCGACTACAGCTCCATATCCAAAGAGGACTATCAACCGACCCATAGGAACATAACACTGGAAGTTATCAACTCAGCTCATCCATGGGCATACTTTGATCGATCAGCTCAGGAGGTTGGTTGCAGAGGGGGGGCTATACTCCATCTTTCTGAAACCCATGTATATAAAATACAAATGGGACTAGGAAGAGGGACTAAAAACTTTGCAGAGCTCATTGCGGCAAAAAACCTCATCTTTTTTGCATTATCCAAAAACTGCCTTCATTCACAGCTATGTGGAGACTCACAAATCATATGCAACTCGATAAACAAAACAGCTCATTGCAATGCATACTCTCTAATACATATCTTGGATGAAACTCATAGACTCATAACATATTTTGATGTCATCTCATGTCATCACATCTACAGGGAACGCAGCCACTGACATCTTATCCAAGGAGGTTGCACATAGGGACGACATTTCTTGGTTGATCGTGGAGGAAAGAGACGGAAACACCTATCAGTACTACCATAGGTTGTTTATAGAGCTTGGAATATGAACAATCTACAACTGTGATTGCTTTTTGCACTTTTGGATCCATAGTTCGAATGACCATATGTAATTATTCACTGTTTTATTTTCCTTATATTTCAACATAGTAAGGGCTCTTTGCGAAGAGCTTCATAATATTTTCATAGAATTTTTAAATGAAAATCCTCACACATAAGGCGGAACACAGGTTGAAATGGTTTTGGTTGTTGACAGGCACAGGCCTGAATATTGTATATGCAACGCATCTGCAAAATGCAGTTTCTTTATCAATAAAGAAAGTGCAACTTTTTCCACGGGAAAAAAAATAACCTTTTTTAATATATAATAACTTTTGTTTTTTTTGTTAATATATAAATGAAGTTTTGTTTCATGTGATTTATTATTATTTGTTTAATAACCATATATCCATCCAAAATGACTTACCTTATATGGTTATTTTTTTAATTATTTTGTTTTTGTCTTTTTGTGTAGGTTTAAGAACAAATGCTAGCGCACCATGTGTTGATGTTTTAGTGGCCATTAAGTCGCCACATAAACTTAGTGGGTCCCACCTGCTGACTGAGATGCCATGTAGCACACTGTGGGCCCCGCTTTTTCCCTTGTCATGTCAAACTTTGAAGAGCTCTATCTTTCGCATACGATCTCGGTTTGACGAACCGTGATCACGATGACAAGATCTTCAACATGAACCTAGTTCAAGCACAATATAAAAATTTTGATTTTTGAGCCTTCTCTAAGTCCCCTGGGACTTCTTCCCGTGTCTAGAGCCACCTGGATCAATCCTCCCCACTAAGGAGCTTTTGGTCCTCCAAAAGCATGAAAAATAATCAGCAACTTCTCTGTACTTTTTCTGCATCATAAGCGTCCTAAAAATGTCTCGCTTCCATCTCCTTCACCTTTGTTCTTCGGAGCCTTAAGTGATGAGTCGATACTTGCAACCTCTGCAACCTGTAGTACATTTTTTTTGCAAATTACATGCTTAACTTACATGACCAACTAATAAACCAAGCATCCCATACTTGCCACAAGTTTATAACACATACTCGGTGGTCAAGTTTACATCAAAATGGAAACAATACCCCAGCTACAAAACAAGGCCAACATATCATTGTGGCTCCAACAAGTGATGGAAAACACATCATCACTGCAACACATAAGCTACAAATATAAGGCCAAACACTACTTTTGCTTTGACAAGTGAAGGAAACACAACATCACCTCCACAATTTAACGTGCAACACAAACAGGACCAGACATCATTGTTGCTTAACAAGTGATGGAAAACACGTCATCACTTTTACATTTTAAAATGTAACAAATGATTTACAAAAGCATGACCATGACAAGCTAACATATCTAGAAACCATTTTTCACTTATCGCTGTGAATGGGTCATCCCCTAGTGGTGGTTTTTCTTGTCGAACAATTTTTTCACTTGGTTCATGCACCAACACTTTGTCTTTAAGGCGCTGCTCTGGTTGGAGCCTCCAGCATGTGGCTCTTTGATGGCCACATATCACAATGAATGCAATACATATTTCTCCTCCAGATCTGCTTAACATGTTTCTTTACCTACTATTGAGAGGGTATTTCATGCCTCCTCCTTTTGTGTGCTGCTATTCTTTTCCAACACTTAGAAAAGGTATGGTTATGGAATCCACAAAAGGTACATGTCTTTCAATTCCATGATTTATGTCCATTATTAATAACATGATTATAATTGAAATGAACATTCGAATATTGGTACTGGTTATACCTTTCCTTGTTGTCGCTGGTGTCATTATGGTGATGAGAGCTTGCCTCAGCTCTTTCCTTGCAATGGACATTGCCATGGGATGATGGGGATGTGTTCCCATCATTCTCTTTCCTCGACGATTTTGACGATATCTTGGAAGAATCTGACACCTTCAAGCATTCTCCTTTGGTGTATCCCAAGCCTGCAAATTGACGTCTCTACATAACCTCCAATGGTTGATTTATGCCTTAGTCATCAAAAACAAGTTCTTCTTCCTCCTCGTGCCTTGTCCCGGTAAGGAGCCTCATGTTTGTCCCTGTAATTGGGATCTCCAAATCTCCAACATAAATCATACTATGTGAAGACGAAACTTAAAGGAAATCAACATCTTCTACCTCCTCTGTCGATTTGGAAAGAACTGATGTGGGCTTCTCATCATCTGTTGTTGGTGGTTCACTAGCTCTCTCGACGGATTCCCCAACTTCTTTCCTGACATACCAAAGTCCTGCCTGGCGGGGTAATTCTTCCACTTTGATGGGGTTGAAAATGCCTTGGTCTTTAATGCCCAAGCCTTTTCCTTCATACCCCATTTTCTTCAACAATTTGGAGCGAATTCCTGTGGTATGATTTTCAAAAATAGTGAAATCATCATCAGGAGACATACATGAAGATGGAGAACTACTTTTTACCCCACATGGGTTATGCTGCAACTTTTCCAAGGCCTCGTCCTTAGCTTGCATCTATCGCAACAAATGATGTTTCTCCTCTTTCTATTCTTGTAGGAGCATCTTCAATTCAGCGTTATCTGTTTGAATACTTTGGTTGTTGTGCTTCAGTTCTTCCAGGGCCTCTTTTGTGGCTTGCAACTGACACTGCAATTGCTCCTTTTCCTCTGTCTCTTTCTATAGAGTTTCATACATTATTTCCACCCTTTGGGAAATTTTTGAGCATGGTCTCGTACATCGCTTTTTCATCCTCTGTCGTTGCATGTTCCATTGTTCATGCTTGCAATTCATATCCACGCAAAGACCGCTCTGATACCAAACTTGATCCGAGTTTATTCAACTCTCAGATTTAACCAAGATCTTTTGCTTTCGTGGTGTGATTATAATTGCATTTAAAATAACATAAAGGAACGAATATGCATGTTGTAAAGAAGAAGGAACATGACAAGGATCAGCAACATAAAACACAAGACGTCGATAATGGAGTTCGTCCAGGAGGGACTACGTCTCCGAACCTCGGTGTCAAGATGGTTTAGGTCGTTGCATTAAGTGTTATCAATAGTGATGATGTACATAGGTTGTGACATCGCTATCATACAAGGAAAATGCCCTCATGTAGTAGTGGCTCCAAGAGATGTTCCGCTGCAGGAGCTCTTATTCAAAAAGGAATCCTATCAGTATGGCCTAAACTCGTGCATGATGCTAATGAGCATCCCGCCAACATGGCACAAGAGGGATCTCAATGCAAACATACATGGCGATACATGAGTATCCCATCAACATAACAACAAAGGGATCTCAAACAAAACATGATGAATCATGACAACAAGTACATCCCACAAATTATTCCACATCATATCAAGCAGGAATCATGAAACAAGTAAGAAAACAAGATCCTGCATCAAACATCAAACAGGGATCTATGCAGCACAATGCATCTCATATCAAAAAGAAGTACATGAACACACTGGATATACCTCACATCCTAGGGCCATCTGAAGAAAAGGATGTCAAACTGCTGAAGCTGGTTGTACCATCAATCTTGCGGTTTCGAATCGCATGGAAATGATTGCTCGCACATGAATGTTGACACATGCACTCCACTTTGAAAAGTGGCCAAAAAATGAAATGATCAAATGGAAATTTTGAACGCACCATCAGATTTGTGGCGCCAAATAGTGTAAAATCAACTGTCGAATTTCTGAATTCTGATAAAGTGAAAATTTGGGGCTTCAGGAATCTTTTAGATTCCCCCTAGATTCCTCAAAGATTCCCTCTTCCGTGTCATCTGAAGATCTGTTGCTCAAATCAAAATTTTGACTGCGCCATTTGATTTGTGTTGCTGAGAGTTGTAAGATCGACATAAAATTTGTCCAATTTGGACACTTGGCAAAATTCTTCCCTCCTGAGAATTTGGCTCAATTATGGTTCCCCCTGTGTTTCTCTAAGATCATGGTTCCACTTGAAAAAATTAATAAAAAATTACATGTCTCGAAAATTGTGCCACGTTCTTCGTCCTCCATGTTGGGCACACTAAGAAAATGAGGGTTTATATGAATGAACGGGTGAACTTTCCAAAGATGTTGGTTGGCGCGTTGGTGAAAGAAATTAATCGTTGAGGGGGTTAAGGGATCAAATCCTGCCCCTCCTTTTTTTTATCACATAAAGCTTAACTGTTTGAATTGTAAGGCGGGTCCATTGGTTCGATGGCTTGCTCCCTTGAAACTTCCACCAACAAGTCATTTGGTTATGAGTGGAGTATTAAAGTTTGGCACTGTCATATTAAATGGAGTTGTTACATATTAAATGGGCATTGTAATAAAGTTTTGGTTGGTTGTTAAATGGGGCCGCCACCAGCCCACGTGGCTGGCGCGGGTTCGATACCCGCCGGATCCTCATTAAACACAAGGCATATGAATATAATGGTTGGGGTGTGACTGTTGCATGGAATGATTTATATGGTATAACCATATCTCCCCCCTTAAAAATTCAACGACCATTTCTTTTTTTTAAACAATTCGTTGAACTTTAATATAATAACATTTTTTAATATATATTAACTTTTGTTTTTTTGTTAATATATAAATGAAGTTTTGTTTCATGTGATTTATTATTATTTGTTTAATAACCCTATATCCATCCAAAATTACTTCCCTTATATGGTTATTTTTTTTATTTTCTATTTTTTTTGTTATTTTGTGTTGGTTTAAGAAAAAATGCTAGCACACCATGTGTTGATGTTTTAGTGGCCATTAAGTTGACACATAAACTTAGTGGGTCTCACCAGCTAACTGGGATGTCATGTGGCACACTGTGGGTCCCACTTTTTCCCTTGTCATGTCAAACTTTGAAGAGCTCTATCTTTCACATACGAGCTCGATTTGACGAACCATTCACTTTACCGCAATCATGATGACAAGATCTTCAACATGAACCTAGTTCAAGCACAATCCAAAAAAATTGATTTTTGAGCCCTCTCTAAGTCCTCTAGGACTTCTACCTGTGTTTGGAGCCACCTTTATCAATATCACATATTCTACAAGTGTGATATCTCTGCTTATAAGCTATAAAAATCACGAAAGTATATGCTTTCTCATTTTAAGGACAATTGAAATCTCTTTAAAGAAAAATCAATCTTTAAGGTGGAAAGATAGTGATATGGCATTGCAAATCAAATCTTCCATTACTCCATTTAATATGTACCACAAGTTACTAACTCCCAACTATGGTGCTCACATGTCTTGATGAAGGGATGTATTACTAAATGTTACACATAACTGAGCTTTCAAACAACTAACAACTACATAAAACCACACTTGAACTATTATGTATATTTAAGTGCATTGGAAGATTAAGGCAACATGTTTAGTAAAAGGAAGAAGGAATTGTTTTGTGGGGATATACCCAATTCACTTTCTCGACAACACACTGATTTCCATTGGTCGACAACATATTAATGATATTTGAATTTAATGTCTAAGAAGAAGCTAAAGAATAGAATTTCAAGTATGGGCCTTATTGATGTTTGATATGTTCCTGAGGCATTTGATTTTAGAGAAATTTTTCATTGGTGTACCCATTGGTTCAACCCCAAGACATACCCTATCAAAGTCTCTTGACAAGAAAATGACACAATCTTCTTGAATCCTAAAGCCTTTAAAAATATCCTTGAGCTACTAGACCAAAAAAGAAACTCAAATTGCTTGAGTCCAATGCTTTCCTTGATTCTTAGGGTGGTGGAATCAATCATTCGAGAATTTCTGCTTCAATCTATGCATGTACCAACCAACAACTCTTTCATCACTATCTCCATATGAGTAGAGCCATATAAGGATTTTTATTGGTTGTTTTCCCATATTGTGCAATGTGAATCAATATCTCATGTACCTAAGTAACAAGTTGTTGAAGAATCTAGGGCAAAGTAGTGTAAAGTGATTCTTCTTCACTTGATAACAATTTCTAATGCACTTTAACAATTTATCTTCTTCTTATTATTAGTGTGTGTGTTTCATCAAGCTACTACCAAAATAAAATAACAAGAACCACAAATTCTAGCTCTCTGCCAGGGACAAAACCTCTTCAATCTTGAGAGGAAAACCGTTTGTAATTTTTCTCTTATTGAAGCTTCTTATTTTAACAACTGCCAAACCCTATACCCTTGACTAGGATATCCTCCAAGCATAAGTCAAATCCTTCCTCTTTCTACACTATAACTTCTGGCACATGGACCTCTTTCCTCTGACACTTTGCTCCTTAGTGCTTCATCATTTTTTTGCTACTTGTCTAAGTTAGACTTCTCTTCTTCTTGGGATAAATCCTGGAACATTAGGACTTCTTTACTTCCCTTTTAGAGAGAACCTTCTTTGCTTTCCTTTAGATACCTTGTAGACCTAGATACACATCCAAATGAGGCTTCACATGTTTCTGCCTTCAACTGTTGTCAAATCCATAGAGGTTTACTTACTGAAGTTTTTCGCACATGTGGACAAAAACCCTAAAACAGTCTCCTTATCCTCGTTGTCTTTCCCTTCCTTCTTCATTGGATGGGGAGGCCTTATAGGCCTTGTTTATTAGCCCAAAACAAAGATACTTGTTACTGTGATTTCTTGTTGTAATGACCGCAGACAGATCCTTTTATTCTCACACGTGTGGCTATTGATGCCCTAGAATCTATCGTCTTACTTTCATTGTTCTTCCTCCTTTATTCGCTGTGCCTTGGAGACACTTTAAGACTTTCTCCCCTTCATTTTTTATCCTTTCTTGCTTGCGGATTTCATAGCACAAGTGATATGTTGTATGAGGAGTCAATATCCTCTATAAATAGAGGTCTCTCCCTCCTTTTCAGGCCGACATGATAATTTCATCATAATTCATCTTTTATTCATTATGAAGCTCCTTGGAGACTTTGTTGAGGCTAGGAGAGGATTTGACTTGACTTAGAGGTGTTCCCATGACCTTGTATGTTGACATACATGATGTAACATACTCTTAAAGGGTCTCATCATAATTAAATTTTGACTTTGACTCTCTAGAAGCACTTCAAAATGTGCTTGACCTATTTTCAATGAGCAAGAAACTTGTTGACAAATAATATCAAAATAATTTATATTTTCTTGAATAAATTCAAATATCAAAATTACATTTATGAAAATCTAGCCTAGTTACATTTCCTTCAGCACTTCCTCTTAACTAGGGAGGTATTCATACAACATTACAAGGTGCTTGGAAATTTTCAATCTTGAAGAATTCACATAAGAGAAACCAGATTTGTAATCCATATGTTATAGTATCATATCCATCAGCATTGTCATAATGCAAGGCCTTGACTAACAACTCCATCTATTTATGAGACCATGAGCTACAATGTTGGTGAGACCAATGATTTATAGACCTTCATCATTGTGTCTCAAGGTACATACCCACCCGGGTGTTCTCTGAGTATGACCCAAAACTCCCTCTTTTTCAGGGACCTGTTAGATCTCCCTCTTAATTGGGGACTCTTTCTTTCATCAGCAGCTTCTTCTTCATGGGTCCTTCAACTGCTTGATCTTATTCCTTTCTTGATTTCATGAAGTCTTTGTTCAAACTTCTTCTAGGTAAGGAACCATCCATCGATCACTTTCCTCCTTGGTTTGTCATGTCATTTCTTTCTTCGATGAAAGTGGCTATCATGTCATATATCAGGTTTCCTTGTCATCTTGGCTACTCCTTTTTCATCTTGTCCATGCTTCGGAATATTCTTCTCATGGATGCTTCGTTGTGCTTGCTTGTTTACATGTTCTGACCTAGTAGCCCATCATGACTTCATCCTGATATTGATTCAACATTGCTTTTCCTTTGTTGGATGGATTCTTCGTCACAACATCCTTATAGAGTAGAATTAGTTATTTGCATCTTTTATATCTCCAAGGCCTTCATAGGTGTCAAGGGTCCTTTTTTATATTATCAGAGTTGTCCTGCCTTATTTCAGGAGATATCTTTAAAGCATTTTGCCAGATAGTGATTCTCGGTGATCATGGTGTTCTTCACATGATTGATCCCTTTCTTCATATTCTTCTTAGATAGATAGGTCGACCATCTAATGCTTCTTGTGAGAGAATTCCTTCATTGCTTTCTTTCTGGACTTGTCAGCATTTCTTCTTGCTTCTTAGTAAGCAATCTTATGCTCCTTAAGTGAGCATATTCTTTTGTTGACCTTCATTGCATTGTGGTACATGCTTTCGAGCATGTTCTTGGTGAAAGAGATTCTTTCATGCTTGATCATGTTATAGAACTATACCCGTGACTTAATGACATACAAATGATAACATTACCTAAAATTTGATGCATACATACCTCATCTTGATTCTCCTTTGATCATAATTTGGTGTGGCCCTTCTTGCTTCATCTTAGCCTGCCTGCATATCATTCTTTTCTTGAAGCCCATGAACGGGATTCCCAAAGACACATCTGCTTTGGTCCATGAACCTTATTTTGAAGATTCCATCATAGGGTCTTAAATATCCTTGCCTTGCAAATGTTTCCTTTTCTTTGACAATGGAGGTATTCTAAGATACTTAATCATGATCAAATTTTCTTTTATCATGGATGAGGTTCTATACTAGGTATGCTCCTTCTATATGAATATCTTGAGCTATATCTATCATGCTCCTATATTGTAGAAGATACTTTTGCCCATGCATTTTTATTCTTATTATTAAATGCTACATGAGTATCTAGAACTCTATATCATGTTGCTAGATTCTAGAGGATGGTTCTAGCCATGCAATATTATTCTATTCCTACATGCTCCTATACTACTCAAAACTTTGAAATACGTTTAGAAGTAAAGAGTTTTACCTAGTCATAGTAGACATCCGGAGGATCTTCCTTCTTTTGCTTCTTTCCTTCTTCTTTCATTTCTTGAGTTATGTGAGCTTCTTCCCTCTTTATTTTGTTGCTGTTGTCCTTCTTAAGATTAGGACAATTCCTTTTGTCGTGTCCATATTCTTGGAATCCAAAGCATTGGACCTTGGACATGTCTTTGTTGTTTGTTCTTCGTGAACCAAACTTGCCAAATTTACCCTTTCTTTTGGCCATGGTAGCAAATGATTGTTCCTTTGATCCCACATCTTCTTTTGTCTTAACTCTGGTTTCCTCTGTTCTGGATAGAGACCAAATTTCACTGAGAGTGGTTGCTTCCTTCTTGGCATATATGCTAGATGTGAAGTTTCCTCACTCCTCGGGTAGAGCACTAAGTACTATAGTTGTCATCTCTCTGTCAGACATGACTTCCCCAAGCTCTTGAAGTTGACTTCTCATTTCAGAGATTTTCATGAAGTAGGGAGCTATTCCTTCTTTTGTTATTTTCATCTTGTATAATTTGTTCCTCAGAGATATTACTTCTCCGATTGTGGGTACTGAGAATATCTCTACTAGCTTGTCATAAATTTATTTTTGATGTCTCAAACTTGGAGACATAAGGAATGAGAGAGTCTTTGATTGATTCTATCATAATCCTTTAAGCTCTTGTCTCATTCTTATTGTACTTGGCTAAGGCTTGAGTCTGTTCCTTAGCAAGGATAGTGATATTCCCATTGACATGCTCTAGGAGTTCATTCTCCTTGAATAGTAGACCAATCCTCTTCTTCCATGCAAGAAATTTATTGGTACCTACCAATTTATTGCTTTCCTTACAAAAATGCATTGATGTATATTCAGAAGGGGACATGTACTTACTTGATAGATTTTGAGATGTAATGGATTTTCTTCCTCGTTGAAGACTTGATGGCTTGTCTTCCCTAGATATTGATGTTCTTCAAGTTGCCTTTTACAAGTGAACTTGCTTGATGATGAGATTTGCTTGAAGACTTGTAGCTTGATGTAGGTCCTGCTTCAATCTGCTCTTCTTTGTAGGTGCCTTTATGTAAGGCTCTTCTTTTAGCTTTGTAGACCTCCTTGATGATTGATGGATTGTATACCTTTCTTGTACTTGAAGTGATTGAGACTTCTAGGCTTGACGCTTCTTAATGAGTGTTCTTGAGTTGCTCTGTCCTTGATGTGTCACCTTCGCTCTGATACCATGTTGAAGAATCTAGGGCAAAGTAGTGTAAATTGATTCTTCGTTACTTGATAACAATTTGTGATGCACTTTAACAATTTATCTTCTTCTTCTTATTAGTGTGTGTGTTTCATCAAACTGCTACCAAAAAAAATAACAAGAACACAAATTTTGGCTCTCTGCCAGAGACAAAACCTCTCCACTCTTGAAAGGAAAACCCTTTGTAATTTTTCTCTTATTGAAGCTTCTTATTTGAACAACTGCCAAACCCTAGACCCTTGACTAGGATATCCTCCAAGCATAAGTCAAATCCTTCCTCTTTTTGCACTATAAGTGCCGACACATGGACCTCTTTTCCTCCAGCACTTTACTCCTTAGTACTTCATCCTTTTTCTACCGCTTGTCTAAGTCAAACTTCTCTTCTTTTAGGGAGAAACCCTAGAACATTAGGGCTTCTTTACTTCACTATAGATAGAACCTTCTTCAATTTCCTTTCGATACCTTGTAGACCTAGATACACATCCAAATGAGGCTTCACATGTTGCTACCTTCAACTGCTGTCAAATCTGCAGAGGTTTACTTGCTGAAGTTTTTTGTACGTGTGCACAGAAACCCTAAAACAATCTCCTTGTCCTCGTTGTCTTTTCCTTCTTCGTTGGATGGGGAGGCCTTATAGGCTTTTCTTATTAGCCCAAAAAAGAGATACTTGTTACTGTGATTTCCTGTTGTAATGACTGCAGGAAGATCCTTTTATTCTCACACGTGTGGTTGTTGATGCCCTAGAATTTGTCTTCTTACTTTCGTTGTTCTTCCTCCCTTCTTCGTTGTGCCTTGGAGACAATTTCAAACTTTCTTCCCTTCACTTTTTCTCCTTTCTTGCTTGTAGATTTCAGAGCACAAGTGATGCATTGTATGAGGAGTGGACAACCTCTATAAATAGAGGTTTATCCCTCCTTTTCAGGCCGATTTTATTTTCCTTTAGGTCGACATGATAATTTCATCATAATTCATCTTTTATTCGTTATGCAGCTTATTGGAGACTTCATTGAGGCTAGGAGAGGATTTGACTTGATTGGGAGGTGTTCCCATGACCTTCTATATTGACATACATGATGTAAAATGCCCTCAAAGGGTCTCGTCATAATTACACTTTGACTTTGACTCTCTAGAATCACTTCAAAATGTGCTTGACCTATTTTCAATGAGCAAGGAACTCATTGACAAATAATATCAAAATAATTTCTCTTTTCCTGAATAAATACAAATATAAAAATTACATTTCCTTCAACATAAGTTAGTCTCATACATCCTATATTTCTTTTTCAATAAGGACACTATTTTTGATTCGGTCGAAGTAATCTCTAATGAAATTTCTTTTCAACTAGCTACTTATTTGAAAATCATAGAAAACTAGCTACTTATTTGAAAATCATATAATTTTCATGATAACCTATTTAGTTATGGTGATAATCTATTTCAATGTTCAATGGATATACCCCTAAAAATGATATGAATCCCAAAGTGGAGATAATACAATTTTGGTATCCTATTTTATGAATACATAATGCACCATTTCATTTTTGCCTTGTCCAAAATAGAGTTGTCAGAGAATTTAGATTTATGCTTACTAGAAATGAACCACATAGGTTGACTCAAGAAGCATGGGAGTTCTTAGAGGGAGAATGAATGTATATAATAGAAGAAAATTATACATACATAAGACTTTATAGTTATCAAGATAAACCTTTGTTACTCCATGTTTTCGTTGTTGATAAATATTTTGTTACATAAATGCGTAGGCAATATTGTTCGTGGTCAATTTTATTTGATATGAAAAAGAAGAAGCAATTTGTTTCACTACCAAAAGAATTCTGAAAATTTAATATATATTTTTTTTGTAAGCTAGTAGAAAACTTTACATTACCAAAAATAATTTACATAAAGTACATTCTAAGAAGAACTGTAAAGGCCAATGTTCATACATGGATAAGTATGCAAAGTGCTATGTATGGACTGAAAAGAGCTAAAGAGGGACAATCTTTCTGTGAGGAGAAAATCAAATGGTCCTTCAATATATGAAAAATATAGTTGGAAAACATGGGAAATACAAAAACTAAAACGGGTCATACAAAAAAGGACAAAGGCCTTGCAAAAAGGTTTCCTTCTAGTATGAATATAGTGTTGAAGTTTCTAAGTCTACCAGTTAGAAACTCTCCATGCACTTTACTGATTTATTCCTACCTACTTGTTCTATTAC
The DNA here is from genome assembly GCA_000404065.3 of Pinus taeda. NCBI lineage: Eukaryota > Viridiplantae > Streptophyta > Pinopsida > Pinales > Pinaceae > Pinus > Pinus taeda. The sequence continues at coordinate 16,712 of APFE030604047.1, forward strand.
TTAACAAGTTATTTACAATGTACATATTGAAAATAAACACTAGTGCATGCTCAACATATTACATATCATCAACTGAAGGAAACAAATACAAGCACGCAAAATAACATCGTTATTTTTGGACCAATGTCCCTAGAAAAACCCAATGCAAGAAAACTGGTGCAACTATCTGAGGGTTTTCCTATTAAGCAATTTCAGAGTACAATCTGAGTGCTAAATCCGGTTTACCCAATAGAGAATGCCCTTCGCAGTAGTACCTCTTAGTCTGAGACAAAGATCTTGGCTGAGACCCCGGATAAACCCTTCGGCAGCTCCTCAACTCCAATTTACACCAGAAACCCCAATTTCTGCCTCTCTGGACTGCGTCAGCCTCTCTCTGCCTAGCACTGGCCCTGCGCCACCCTGAATAGGCCTGCGTCAACCTCAGGAGGCATTGTGTCAGCCTCAAGAGGCCCTACATCAGCCTTCTGGCCCTCTGCGTCGACTACATTGGCTTCTCTGAAGCATTGCGTAGCTCTTGGATGCCTTTGCATGGACCTGCGTGAGCCCTGGCTGCTACTGTGTCACTGTCTCTGGCTCCCGCGCTGATCTCCTGGCACTATCTATGCCTCTCTGTCTCTCTGTACTCATTTCCCCTCAGCTGCAACTCCGATCACTAATTCTATCTCTCTTAGCAAATCCCGCACTAGAGAATAGAATGATTGACCATCTGGTGTACTCTCCAAGTGACCCTCAAGCCTCCTCTTATACTTTTCTTGTTAACATATCAACGGTCGAGATTAAGTCCCTAATCAATGGCTAAGATTAGATTTGGCTTGATCCATGTCTTTTGGACCATTCTAACACAATTTTATATTAATCCACATTAATAGTCTAATTTCCCTAAATTTAGACTTAGGGACTCCATTAAAAATATTAATTATTTTAATATTTCTCAAATTGTTTAGAATCTGCCCAAACCCTTTCTGGGTATTGGAGATCTCATGTGCCCCAACCTCTCCACCAACTCTTGTGGCTAGAGAACATGCGATGCTACCCCAAATAAACACTCCCTCTTAGCGAGGACTATGCTCTAGCAATACTCCTCACTGAGTATCACCCTGATCATCCGGCATCAATCCCTGTGCTGATGCTAGACCTGCTGCCCAACATCCTCTACACTGTTGCATCCTATACTGCTACCCATGGCCCTGTCACTGCCACTGCTGCATCCGTACTGCAACTCCCTCTGCATCCATGATGTTACTAGTCCTTTCTCCCAACACTTCATTAGCACTCCAACTCCTATCATCTTGTTGCATCGTGCTGCCCACTGCTGCACTGCAACTCAGCTACTGAGAAGTAAGTAACTGATATCCCAACTCTGACCTCTCTGTTAGACTAGAGTACTCCTGATGCTGAAGCTCCCTCTGTTGCTAACAAGTTCTCCCTCTCTGACCTCTGCACTGCTGCAACAACTCCCTACATCTCACACCGTTGCACACCTCCCTATGCCATCCTGCACTGGTGCAACACTCCCATGCCTCTCGCACTATTGCAACCTGCCAGCCTCACACTGTCCTGGGATTCCTGCACTGTAGCTCTCTCTGTTGCTCCATCTGCATCCATCTCTACCCACATCAGCCAATCCTACTACTCCTCTTCAGGGCTCCTGTAGCAAGGTCTAATCCAAGGGGCTGGGTACCTCAAGGATCCTGCCCCTCATCGCTTGTAGTCCATCTGACTACAGCTTGATGTATCCCCACTTCTGCTCCAAGTGGCATGTGTGCACTCATGGCACAGTCATCGTCTGTCTCCACTTCCTTCTCTACCCTTATTGGTGCTACCTTAGTCTTGGAAGACTCTCCCTTACTCTTCTTCCTTAGACACTGGATCGCATAATGACCCAACTCCCCATGGAAGCACTTGATCTTGGAGAGATCCTTCTTCTTCCGTTTTTCTTGCTTTCCCTCAGATGCTAGGGCAACATCTTCCTCCTCCTCCTTTTTCACTCTAATCCCCTTACTGCTCCTTCCTGCCTTTGTCTGTCATCTGATCTCTTCTTGGCAAAGAGCCACCCACATCTCCTCCCAAGGTGGAAGGGTCCCTCTACCCAGTATACTCTGGACAAATACCTCCCAGTCTTTTGAGACTGCATTCAGGGTTGTCCTCACCATTAATTCCTGATCTGGCATGGTCCCTATGGAATTCAACTCATCTCGGATCTCATTCAGTCCACTGAGGAAGGTGTCAATCAGTTCTCCCTTCATCTGGTATGACCTCATCTAATTTTCTAGTAACATTCTTCTCTGCACAGAAGTATGTTGGTACAATTTCTTTAGGGCCTCCCACATCTCATTTGTCGTTTCCTTCTCGGCAATGTGTGGTACTACATGGTCCTTGACCCCATCAAGGATGATGCTCTTGGCCCTCACCATTGCCTCCTCGTACTTGTCATTATCAATTGGGTCAACTGAGATCACTATCGTCCTCAAGGCAAAGTGCTTGACACGATTTTTGTTAAGTACGGATAATATTTTGGCCTTCCAAACTGTGAAGTTTGAGGCTTTGTCTAGTCTATCCTGGTCTCTTACTCCGTGTAGTGTCATGCTGCTCTTCTACTTCCCTCCTGGAAGTTCTCAATATGACTCCCTCTGAGTCTCAATTTCCCTCCTGGAAATCCTTTTGCTGATGTCGAGATTCCCCCTACTCTGATCGTCTGCGCAACTGCACCACTGATCCAGATTTCTCAGCTAGAAACCCTCGGTAGCAACTCCCTCCTCCTTTCACTATTAGGTACTATTCTGACTACAGTACCCCACCAGCTCCACTCTACAAGATTCCCACAGCGTCCTAAACCCCAGGAACCTGAAGGTGAGAGCTCCTAGGCTCTGTGTAATCCCAGCACCAGCAACTCAGCCTCCTCAACGAACTACATCAGCCCTCCTAGCTTCTGCGTGGGCCTCCCTTTACCTCCCTTAGCCTCTACACTGCCTCTTCCTGGCTCACCCTTGATGACACAGGCACTGCGTCACCCTTCCCTTGTTGTTGCTCTGCTAGAAACAACTTCTGTCACTTGGGACAGTTGTTTTCTGCTGCTATTGCTCCACTCAGCTGATGTCCTCAGTTCTCCTGTGATCGACAACCATGCTCTAATACCATGTTGAAATTTCTAAGTCTACCAGTTAGAAACTCTCCATGCACTTTACTCATTTATTCCTACCTACTTGTTCCATTACTTAACAAGTTATTTACATGTAAATACTGAAAATAAACACTAGTGCATGCTCAACATATTACAGATCATTACCTAAAGGAAACAAAATACAAGCACACAAAATGGCACCGATATTTTTGGACCAATGTCCCCGGATAAACCCAATGCAAGAAAACCGGTGCAGCTATCTGAGGGTTTTCTTATTCATCAATTTCATAATACAATCTAGGTCCCAAATCTGGCTTACCCAACAGAGAATTCCCTTGGCAATAGCACCTCTCAGTCCGAGACAGATGTCTCAACTGAGACCCTGGATAAACCCTTTGGCAACTCCTCAGCTCCAATTTGCCCCAGAAACCCTAGCGTCTGCCTCTCTGGATTGCGTCTGCCTCTCTCTGCCCAGAGCTGGCCCTGCGTCACCCTGAATAGGTTTGCGTCAACGTCAAGAGGCCCTATGTCAGCCTTCTGGCCCTCTGTGTCAACTACGCTAGCCTCTCTGAAGCACTGCGCAGCTCCTGGCTGCCTCTATGTGGCCCTGCGTGAGCCCTGGTTGCCACTGCGTCACTCTCTCTAGCTCCTGCGTTGATCTCCCGACACTATCTATGCCTCTCTGTCTCTCTGTACTCACTACCCCTCATCTACAACTCCGATTACTGATTCTATCTCTCTTAGCAAACCCCGCTCTAGAGAATAGAATGATTGACCATCTGGTGTACTCTCCAAGTGACCCTCAAGCCTCCTCTTATACTTTTCTTGTTGACATGTCAACAGCCAAGATTAAGTCCTTAATCAATGGCTGAGATTAGATCTAGCTTGATCCATGTCTTTTGGACCATTCTAACATAGTTTTATATTAATCCACATTAATAGTTTAATTTCCCTAAGTTTAGACTTAGGGACTCCATTAAAAACATTAATTATTTTAATATTTCTCAAACTGTTCAGAATCTGTCCAAACCCTTTCTGGGTATTGGAGATCTCAGGTGCCTCAACCTCTCCACCAAATTTCGTGGCTAGATCACATCTGATGCTACCCCAAATCAACATATAGAAACTCAAACAACTTAAACTATGTAATATGATAAAATATAGAAACAAATGAAGGTTAATGAGGGACCTAGTCATGTTGTTTGCTTGACTCTGGAACTGCTTGAAGCTTTCTTAACTTTTATATTTCCTTCTTCTCTAAATCCAACATTTCCAGGCATGCCTTCTTCTCCTTCTTCTTCAATGATGATGCAACAGTAGGAACTTGTGCCTTACTGAGAGGATTCACCTTTAGAGGTCTAGGTTGCACTAGTGGGAGGCTTCATCTAACTATCTACCTTTGTTTCAAGCTTTTGGAGGGAAGAGGATCCTTGGACTGAAATATCTTTGTCCTTCACTTATGTTGTTGGAGGAACAAAGAGAGGATGGGAGCCAAGCTGGTGAGAGGAATTCAATTCATCATAGCTTTCCATCGAGCTGGTCGTTTTCAAAGTTAGGGGGATAGTAGGGAATTTAATGCCTATAGCCCTAGAGAGATTGTGCAGTGGTAGATAAGTGTTGTTGAATTTGATGCCAACCTTTTCCATTATAAGTTTTGTTCTGCCTATGGCTTCTTCCAAGGTCCAAAGGTGGCATTCTAACAAATTCCTTAATGACCATTTCCCAAACACCTACGGTCCTCAACCTCTAATGAAGCCACCAAGCTATGGATGCAAGCTTGTATGTCTGAGTAAAAAAATTCTACATTTCATCATGGAAGTGAAAGTGAGGTTGATTCCCTTGTCCTTAGTGTCCCCATTTAGCTCTACCAAATTCTCTAACAATAGTTTCCTGCCAAGAGTCATTGAACCTAGGGCAATGGCTTTTGAGAATTTTGACAGGAAAAACATTGCTTCTTCTTTCAAAGCCTGCATCCTGCAAGATGGAATGAAGGAGGAGATGAAGGGACTAAAGCATATATATGAACTAAATCATGAGAGCCAGTGTATGGCCAATTGTGAAGTGGATTCATAGAGAATTTTTCAAACAACTTGAGTTAACTAATATTGAGCTCTCTTGAATGAATTTTGTGTGCATGACCGCCACCTAGACACCCTATTGATTGTTGTCATGAATGTTATCCTGCATATTCTAACGGGGCATGTTACTCAGAGGAACACTCAGATCCAAGAGTGCAAAATCAATAAAATTATCTAAAGCAATAAAATCTTTTAATTTGAAAGAGTTTGAACCTACCGAAGGATTTGATATTGAGGGATTATTTTCCCAACATCTAGTGTCAGTAATGTATGGAAACCTATTCACTAATATTGTAGAAGGAAATTATGACAATCCATTTTGTTAAACTCCCTCTTGTAAAAATTTGTAAATAATTTGGTAATTGTTATTCTGAAATATAATTATAGTGAATCGGATGTGGAAAAGGGACACAAATTCAGAGCTTTGAGTTGAGGATGTTGCTTGGGAAATTTGGAGGAAGTGTCCCATGTAAATAAAAGTATGTGGTTGACTGGATTGAGCATTTAATGAAGTTTACTGAGAAATTAATGGTTGTGGGAAGCAGTATATGGACTTCTCCAAGGATGATAGGCCCATATTTCAATGGGAAAAGTCCACAAGGATGACGAAAGGAATTAAAATAATAGGGGTGGCTAGCAAGAGTCCTTCTGAGTGGTTAAGTAAATTTTGAAGGGGAAAAAATGGGACCAACAACAAAAAAGGGGAGGATTTTTCAAATTAGAGACGAGAGAAAGAACAAGAAGACATGGTGAATACGACCTGTAATGAGGGAAATTTTACAAGTTATAGTAACTGGAAAAGAAAAGTAAGAGAAGGATACATGGAGGAAGGAATTCCACGAGAGTAAGAACTGGAATTTCCTCTAGTAGACTTTGCTAGAGGAGGATCTAGGATTTTAGCAAAGGTAAAGGGTTTAGTGGGTTCCTCTTGGGTGAAGATCAAAGGCTCCTTGAATTCCTATTTTCTGGTGGAGGCCTTATTCCTTTCGATTATTGGTCGAAGAGTGCCCATAATGTCTACCTAAGCTTGGTTTTTAGGTCAACAATTGCACTCAGTGAACTTTGGATTCTCAGTTTGGGTGGAGTCACTGTATAATTTTTGCTTGGGTTATAAGGGTGGAGAAGGTGACACCTTTGGTGTCCCTGTTTTTATGAGGGTGGAGATGATGGCACATCTGGAGTCCATGGATTTATGAGGGTGGAGGTGGTGTCATCTCTAGAGTCCCTAGATTTATGAGGGTGGAGGTGGTGGCACCTCTGGAGTCCCTAGATTTATGAGGGTGGAGATTGTGATATCTCTGGATTCCATGGTGTGGTGAGGAGTTCTAGTTATTTCCCTAAAGCACTCCTCCTCAAGATCTGAATTTGGCTCGGAGGAGGATAATTACAATAAAGGCCTCGTCACAATCATCCTAAGGTTGGGAGGAGAGTTATAGTCCCAAATATAGTTGCCAATTTTGATTTTAATAAAAGATAAGTGGTTAAAACTTATGCTCTCAATTATTTGTGATGTTATTTCATTGAATTTCTTGGACATGTTCTTTTGCATGAATTACTGCTAAATTTTGTTATTATGTTATGCGTATTTGAGTTGTTATCCATGAGTGAAATTTATATATCCTCATGTGTTTGGGGGCAAGCCAAGCTTCCCTGTGATTTTGTTATATATATAGATATAGATATATCATGTACGCTCTCTAGGTATTTAATGGGCATTTGTAAAGGCACGAATTTTTATTGTGACCTAGTGGAATCTGGGAATAGGTTCCAATGGGGTGCTTTAGCATAATTAGCTGACAACAACAGTGCAATGTTTGTTTTCCATCATGGGAAAGGTAGGCCAGGAAAGGGGGCCTAGATTTTCATGGATTTTAATCCGTTCTTCCATAAGGAGAAAAAATAATCCCTATGAACGCTACAAATCATGAAAATTTTGGTCTACATGAACTAAATAAATTTTGAAGTGACACATGGTGCTCCAGGAGCAAGCCACGTGAGAGGAATGAGGTGGTCATGTTAAGATGTGACACACACTGACATGGTTCCATGGTGGTGTGTCATGTGGTAGCTAGGGAAGACCACATTGGTGCGTCAAAGGGTTGAGACAATCCTTTTATTAGTTGTCACAATCAAAGTCCATCTCACCCCAAATAAATGGACGGTGGAATGGTTCCATGAGGGCAAATGCACAGTTGAGGAACCCCCCTCATTTTCAAACCTCGAGGGGGTAATCCCCCTCATGTCGTCTGTTAGCACTCTGTAATTCCTCCAGGATTAAGGAGGATCACAGAGGTAACCACAAACCACTTTTAGGCTAAGATCTAGCCCTCTTAGCCTTGGAGAGGTCTCTCTGACTCAAAATTATCAATAAATGAATGGGTTGACTCCAAAATATCTTAGGCAAGTTATGTTAATCAATGAAACAAGTTGATTTGATTGAGTTGTAGGTAGGTGTGGGAAATTACATCCATTGGGCATGGAGTCACCTTAGTAATAGTCTTTAGTGAAAAATGACAAGGATGGTTATATCTAAATAAGGGAAAGATAGATAGCATGTTGATATCTTGATCTAAATTTGTTGAAGAGTAGGGTGAAGAAGGACTTAGAAGAAATACATAAACTGCGTGGTTAACAAGATCCAGAGCACAACCATGTGAATTATGAATCAATTACTAGTTAAACCAAACATGAGATCTGTGTAAAATAACATGGAAAAATGGAAAAAGAAGTTCAACACATGAGGAAACACATTACCAACAGAGACTGTCACATGAATCCTTGCTAATCAAACCACCCTTCCTTGTGTTTCAGTGAAAATTTTGATGAGTACAAAAAAGGAGTATTTTCTCCACACACTGACCAGCCATAACTCTTTTCTATGTCTTTACACCATTATATACAATGAGGAATTTGAATTACCACTCTAAGTGGTCAAATTCACTTCATAAAAGTTGAATGGTTTAGATGCAATGCATGTTTACTTGTTATGCAAAAAAATAGGAACTGTTATATCAAGACTAATACAATTTAGAAACATTAACCAAATTGAAATATTTGTTTAACAACTCAAACTACATGACTTTAAACTTGTCGACACTTATCCAATAACCAAAATTACTTCTAGAAGCTACGAATTTTGAAATTTTCTAAAATAAAATTGACTGATATGTTTACACAGCAAAGGGTATAAGTCTTCAAACTCGACATGGTTGCCGATCATTTTGGACAAAATTGAGCATATGGATGTGCTTGAGATGATGGTGTGCAGGTGTAGAACCCGTTGAGTGCTTCCTTCGATGCTTACAGGCCTCCAAAATGATTGTTCTCAATTTGCGCAGCATATGCGTAGCATAGGTTGAATTTTGAACTAATATTGAATTTTCTTGCTCCCAAAATGGTTATGAGTGACCAACCAACCATCTACATCCACCTTACAACATTCCCATCATACTTCAAGCCTTTCAAAACCTTCACCATTTCATCAAAACATGACATTATGGAACTTTATATAGCAGGCTTTTGGTTACACAGGTTCAAACTTCAACAAAATAGAGTAAAACTGAAAACCTCAAAAATGACAAAATGAACATGCCCTCCTTATACCACCTCAGCTTTGGGCAGCCTCATCTTCCTCAAAGTCATGCTTTTCACCATATACAACATCTTTGAATTCCCATACAACTTTTGTGATTCCAGGTCTTTGCATGCCCTCTTCATCTGGCGTGGTCTCATCTTTTGTCTCTGGAAATTCATGTTTCAAGGGCTAAAAGTTGCAACATTGCATAATGCCTCTGCAAAGAAGGGTTTGAGAATTGATAAACAGAAAATTCCTTTAACTCTAACTTTCTCATAATAGCTACAATATTTTGTATTTGTTCCTTTGATGCTCAAGGTGATGGACCATTCGTAGTCATATGAAGCTTTTCAACATGACGAATATCATCTGAATAAGGAAGATATATCATATGCATCCTAGGAGGTTCAATTTGGCCACTTGAACTTGTTATTTCTTCCCATGCAACTACATCAACTAGTTGATGATTTGACGAATATCCATAAAATGCCACAGCATATTTTTGCAAACGCAACATGGACCTATAGATATCAATAAATACACATGTACTTCCACTAATCTCCTCATCATTTGGGTAGACAAAAGTTGGTGGCAAGTCGCAAAGGCAAACTTCTAACCATCAATATTTCCAAAGGATCCTCATTATTGGTAAATAATAGTCTATGCTTATTAGAATTGTGAGTGGACCCCTTGTGTAAGAGTCCTTGTGCAAAACAAAGAGAATTGTATAAGGGATTTTCTCTTGATCCAGGAATAATTGTACTTTGACTCCTAATTTCCATTTGAACTTATCCTCTATATGGTTGAAGTCTTTGATCAATCGTATTGTTGGATGGTCAAGTTCCTCCCTTTCAAGAAAATTGAAAGCATAGACACCCTCAAACTCTTGCATGTTTTTCTTCACTCTAGTGTTATAAAAACATATTGCAACTTCATCAGAATCTCTATTGATGATGTGAATCTTCAGAGGTTCAACAATACACTTGACCACGATACTAAAATGTGTTTCTTTCTTCCCCTCATCCTCTTGTTTGATTTGGAAAAACATACTTGGCCCTGCATTTATCATGTAAATAACAAACTCCTTATTGGCTTCTCAACCCTGTGTAAAGGTATCATCTTGATCTTCATCATCATCTTGGAAAAAGTTATTTGAATCCCAATCCATAGGTTAAGCTTGAGCCTCCAACTGAAGGAAATCTAACAATCTGTGGGCTTCTAAGATTTGTGCACAGCAGTTGCAAGTGAAATGACCCCTTGAACCCTCATAATGGATCATATTCCCTCCATGAGTACAATTTTGAAATTATGACCCCCTCATGAACTTGAGACTCACAAATTTGTTTTTGGGTTCAAAGACCCCCTTTACAACACATATATTTACAAAACCTTATCTCTTTTGAGTCTCTTTCCATACAAACCTTTAGACTATGACACATAGCGACTCATAGGCTAAAATTGACAAACAAACCCCCACGTTGAATAGTAAGAGGCAAACACACTTTGATTCCTAGATTATATGATCCTAACACCGATAATCTAGCTTGGTCAAAGGACTATCGTCCGATCTCAGGAATGGAACTACGAATGAAACCACAACAAGAGACCACCCCCGTGGCATCAAGGAGGGAGGGGGAGGTCCTTGTTTTAATGTTCATCGTCAATCTATTCCTCGGATCTAGACTGTTGATTAGTGAAGGGGGAATGTGACACACCTTATATATATATATATATATATATATATAATCTTCAAGTTAAAAGATGGCCCGAGACCAATTGGACCCAGTCCATAGTAACTGTAGGTGATGTCAGTTTAGAGTTGATGTGGTGCCACATGGCAGCCAAAATTGGCCTTTTAATGGGGCCAAGTGTTTCAAAATTGGGTGACATGTGGTGCTCCTAGCAGAAGCCACGTGGGTAGGATGATGTAAGCATGACGCCATCTTGACGTTGATGTAATCTTGGTGGTTCTAAATTGTTGGTAGTAAGAAAGGGTTGAGATTTATGTCACAAGATGAGAAAATTTCCTATTTTCTAGCATGGAAATGCCTATATCGATGTTGACGTCATCTCGGGGCCTTGGAGGGATTGGAAATATTAAATGGGCTAAGTTGACATCCAGGTGATGGAGATTTTTCACAACAGACGAGAGGTAATTTTCCAATCTTGGGTTGATGTCATCCCAAACATTTCCTAAGAGCGACAATAAGACAGGGCCAAGGTTCACAACTAATGTTGATGGGATCCTTCTTGGCGGTTGATGGAAACAAGTATGTCTTGAGTTATCAGACCATTAGGTGTGACTGTGATGCATGATATCGTAGGGGCCCAAAAGGTCGAGATCGTCATACTCTGATAGACAAAGAACTGTCTAGCAACCGATGAAGAATTTTGCATCCCAGGGTTGTTGCATAGTGGAAGTGTTGCATGGCATGGAGGATGGGAAATGGCCAAAAATTTGTTATAGCGGGAGTTTGAATAATATCAAGCCATGGAGGGGGTTCGGTGGGGGGGGCGACGTGTGATGAAGTGGCATATTTCGCTGAGGCATAACACATAACAACCCTATGATGTGGCCACGCTCGGGTGATGACATAGAAATGAGGTGGAGTTCCACTTGGGCACCATGTGGGTGCCACATGGTAGAGCTCGATGACATGGCAAGAGGTTATTGGTCGAACCTTTAAATGAACATATCTTTTGATCATGATTTGGATTGAGGAAAAAATTATATTGCTAGAAGGGTTTCGATGATACGAACACAATGGTGATGTTTATTTTGAGTTTCAAGGAGTTTGAAAAAATATCAAAATTTTTAGACCTCATTTCCATAACAGGACATTGGAGGTCAATTCAATGATAGTAACATCCTCTTCTACCCTTAGTATGGGATGGGGAGGTTGTTACAGAGTGGCATCAGAGCAAAGGTTTGATATTAGACCTTTGGAGTCTTAATCACTTCAAGGTTGTGTATATTTTGAATTTTCATAGGTCTTCTAATTGATAATTACTTCTAATGATTTTCACTTTAAATCCTCTTGTATTCACATTAATCATTAAGAAATTACACATAATATCTTCAATAGTAGAAAGAAATTGACAATATGATCATAAAGAGATAGCCAGGTAAGAAATATAAACATTTCACCCTAAGAAAACCCATGTGGGGGAGAAACCAAACAACATTTCATTAGAGAAATTATTTAGTTCAACAAGAGATACATCTAAGTCAAATACAAATTCAAACTAAATAATACATAGCCATGGTCACACCTGGTCAAACTACCCTTTAGGCAAGTCCAATTGCCACCCAATGAATTCAACTTGGTTTGTTCCACTAGGTCCAAAGTTTGGCCTCCTACTGTGCCCAAGAATCTCGATCTTGCTGCTCACGGTATGCCTAGAAACTCTGCCTCGAATCTTTATCTAAGATGCACCCTATTCATTGCATATAATTTGCATTATATCCTTCCTTAGATCTAGGTTCAGAATTTGACTCAGAGGTGATCTGAATTCTTGTTGGTGAGGAGAATGAATGGATTATATATAGGAATTTCAAGACCCTAAATGTTTGTGTCCATTCATTGGGGATGACTTCATCTTTTGCAGGGTCAACTTGTCATTTGGAGCCAAAAAATCAACTTTTAGAAATTCAATCGACATGAAGAACATGTCTTATATAATTTTTTCTTTTGAAAATGACATGAATAACTTGTCTTACATTTTTCATTACATATATTACCAAGGCTAAAATATTAATTATTAAGACCGACAATAGATACAAAATTCAACACTCCCTCTTAGCTAGGGAGGTATTCACAATGATTATCCAAATGTTCTCTTGTTGACAAATTTCTCTAAAAAAAGGTTATAAAAATTCATCATAAGCTTCAACATCATTCAATTACCATAGTCCTGGCCAACAAATCTGACCCATGGTAAATTGAAAACATCAAATAGTCACCATAATTTTGGTCTATACTTATGACCTATGGTGCACCATAAACATAGTCGGTATTCCTGACACATGGTACATCATTAGCATCAACTGGTCACCATAATTTTGCTCCCTCTAATACATGGTATATAGACTAGTCTTTGTTCACCATCATCTTGGTCAATATATCTGACTCATGGTGAATCTCCAAAGGCCTCACTCTTCATGATTAATTCCAAGCCTGATGCTAAATGTGTTCACTCAACCTATCTGGAGAGTTTGAGCATGAAGCTAAAGGGAACCCACTTAATTGAGTGATTCTAGGCCTCTAGGACCATTCTTCCTGATTCCGATCAATATACTTGACATAGGAAGAATGATTTCCCTCTATTAGACCATTCTCCCTAATCCTAGTCAACATATTTGACATAGAGATAATGCCTATCCCTGATGCTATCCTATCAACACCCTAGACCATTTTCCATAATCCAAGTCAACCTAACCTAGGGAGAATGACTATCCTCGATGCTACAATTTCATCACTCCCTCTTTCTAAGAGATACATGCTCAATTACTTCAACCTTGTCCTTGAAGTGTACAAAATTCAACCTGGGGTAGAGGCTTTGTCAGAAATCTTCTTGACTATAGAATAGTACTGGAGTAATACTTCTTCCTTCTACACCATTTCTTGGCACTAGATCTCATTATGCTTTGACCTATCATCATGGTCGTCTCCTGGACATGATTAAACAATCCTGCATGTAGTTTCTAAAGCCATACTGCTTCCCAACTCATCATCCAAGCTACAATATACTCAACCTCTGTAGTACTGAGTGTGGCAGATGTCTTCTTCCTGGTCATCCAAGAAATCATCATGGAGTCCAAACTGAAGCAATATCCTGATGAACTCTTTTAGTCTTCTACACTCCTTGCACACTATGAAGTATTCCTACAACTATACTCCACTGTTTGAGACAAATCTCAAACCATAACTGATTGTGCCATAACCAATTTTACCACATTGGTACTTCAACACATGTTGAGCCTCAATCCATAGCTCTATCATAAACTGATCAACTAATTTCTATTTACCCTAACTAGGCGCTCTTGGTTTCTCCCTCTATAACTACAACTATCTAGCCTGGCAATCTCAATGACAGTCCATCGTCCCAAAAATCTCTGAGGGATCTCAATATTATTCTTCAGGGAGGTAATGTATCAAATATAGGTCCTTCATCTCAAACTCAAAGGTCAACTCCCTCTGAAACTAATACAAGGCTCCTTGACTAATCCCTTTGTTACGAAAGCAAATCCTTTTGTTAATGTTGCTCCCTCTAACACATGAATCATTTTGCTTCCATTAGAAATAAATCATATAGGATCAACATTGATCCATCAATCCAATTCTGAGGTATAATCTTCTATGAGCAAAAGACTCCTTCATGACCATCAAATCCTTAAGGTGGTTTCATGTATATTTTTTCATCGAGAAAAATGACCTTTAGATCCATCTTATGTAATTCCATAACAAAAGAAACAATAATTCTAACAGAAGTGTTCCTGGTAACTGAAGAAAATGACTTTTCATGATGTTATCCCTCTTTTTTTGGAGAACCTTTTCGTCTCAAATATTATTTTGTACTTGTTTATGTTGCCATCTCCTACATGCACAATCAAGGTATACTTCAAACTTGTTGATATGCTTGCTTCCTCTGAGCTTGAATCTCATTTAGTACAATATCTCTCAACATAAATCACCAATTCTGGGAGTCCTCTTGTCATAAGATCTGCTCCAAGAAGTACCACAAGACCCCAGGAGCTCCTAGAGCTCAATGTCCAACTCAAGCGGGACCCTCATGGGAGGGTCTTTGTACGACTCCAAAACTCTCTCGAAAGGGTAAGAATTTAACCTTCTCGAAGGGCTTCGTGAGGATGTTTGCGACCTTCTCATCAATCTTGATGTGTTGGAGCCTTATTGCTCCCTGTTGTACCATATCCTGAATAAAGTGGTACATGATATCAATGTGCTTGGAGCAGTCATGGAACACATGATTCTCTGAAAGGAAAATCCCACTCTGGTGTTGCAGCAGATCATGGTGGTATCCAACATGTGCTAAAATAGTTCACTAAAGAGCTTCCTCAACCAAGCAACATCACAACAAGCCATACTAGTTGTAATGGCCTCAATGGTGCTTAAAGCAACCATTTTTTTCTTCTTGCTCATCCAAGAAATTGAAGTGGACCCCAATGAGAAGCAACATCCAGACGTGATTTTACAATCCACCACACTGCCAACCAATTTAGCATCAATATATCCATGTAGCCTCAAATTCTCAACAGTGTATCTCAATCCACAGTTGATTGTGCCACAGAGATATCTCAAGAGATTCTTAGCAGCAATCCAATGTATGTGATGAGGCTCAACCATAAATTGACTCGACATATTCACAGCAAAGCATATGTCCAGATGAGAGTTTACCAAGAACATCAGAGCCCACGCAAGTTGTCTATATTCATAATGGTTTTCCAATTCGATCCCAACAACACTTCCACATAACTTCTTGAAGTTGAGTTCCATTGGAATAGGCACAGACTTGCAATCCACCATCCCACGTCTCTCGAGAAACTTCACAATGTATTTTCCTTGAGAAAGGAAAATCTCACTTATCTTTTGTTAGAACTCCAAGCCTAGGAAGTAGTGCATCAGACCTAGGTCCTTCATCTTGAACTCGGAAGCCAACTCCATTTTGCATTGATAAATGAGAGGGTTTGCACCTGTCAGAAAGATATGTCATTTTCATAAAGATATCTACATAAAATACCAAAATGAGAGGCATGTCCTTTTCAACCTTTAAGTATAGGTTAGGATCAACATCACTCCTTGTAAATCCTAGCGTCATAAGACAGCTATCAATCCTCTCATACCAAGCCCTAGGGCCTTGCTTCATCCCATCGAGGGGTTTCTTCATCCTGCATATGTGTCCTTCGATCTTGAATTTCAAACTCCTAAAGTTGTTCCAAGTAGACTTCCTCCTTAAGCGAGCCATGCAAGAAAGCAATCTTAACGTCCATTTGATGTAGGCTCCATCCTTGAGAGGCGACGAGAGAAATTATAGGTCAAATATTGGTATATCGGGCAATCGGTGCAAATATCTCGTCATATTCCACTCATTTTTTAGAGAAGCCTCGAGCAACGAACGTAGCCTTATATTTTTCAACACTCCCATAAGCTCCATGTTTGATTTTGTAAAGCCATTTAGAAGTGACCACAGACTTGTCCTTGGGTCTAGGAACCACTTCCTAGACATCATTCTTCATGATTGATTCGTACTCCACATTCATCGCATCATTCCATGCTTGGTGTTATATATATTCTTCAAATATGCATGGTTCAACTTGAACAATAGTACTCATAATAGCCAAATATCCTCGGTACCTGTTCCGCTTCTTACTTTCACGAAATGTCTCTCTTGCAGCAGTATGCCTTTCAGCGTCTTCGAAGTATATTTGAGCCATAGGGGTCGTTTCCTTGAGGTAGAGGGATCAATATGAGGTGGATCAATAGGATTCATCAGACCATTAATATCAGGCATAGGCCCATCTGTCAAAGGTTCATCATATTTTTCCGCAGCATCATCATTGTCCTCCCTTGGAATGGGGATATCTTTGGCTTTACCAAGGGCAGTATCTTCGTCGAAGATGGATTACTTCCACACCTCTTTGACCAAGCACATAGATTCTATATGCCTTTGAATTTTCACTATAGCCCACAAATATACCTTTCTTCCTAGATGCTTCCAACTTGCTTATTTTCTCTTTAGGCACATGAAAATGCATAGGACGACCAAATATTCTAAAATGAGAAACATCAAGTTTCTTACCAATGAAAACTTCTTCAGGTGTCTTGAAATCCAGTGCTTGATGCAAGCTCCTATTTTGAACATATACATCAGTGTTGGCAACTTCTCCGAACCTTAGTAGGTCTTGATCATGGGGCATGGCTCAGGTGGCTTCCATGATTGTTTTATTCTTCCTTTCAACAACGTCATTTTGCTTAGGAGTGTATGGAACAATGGTCTCCCTCTTAATGCCAACCTCTCTACAAAATTCATGGAATTCATTTGATTCATATTTGGTTCCATTGTTGGTCCTCAATATCTTGATTTTCTTCCTTATTTGATTTTCCATCAATGCTTTGAAAGAACAGAACCATTTGAACACTTCAACCTTCTTCAAGAAATAGATCCATGTTTTGTGTGAGAAGTCATCCACACAGATTGAATAGTACAAGTATCCTCCCAATGATGTTATAGGCAACATAACAGATAGGTCAAAATGGACCAATTGAAGAATATCGGTAATTTGGCTTTCACTAGAAGGGAATGGTCCCCTTGTAAGTTTCTCAGCTGCACAACCCTGACAAACTCCTTCATGATTCATGTTGAACTCGGGCATACATGTGACCATCTTTCTTACCCTAAGAAGGCTTTGTAATGGTGGTGGGAAAATCTTTGGTGCCATAATTCAGATTGAAGAGAAGTATAGCAAGTCAAGGCTCCCAAAGGACTTCCTACAACTTGATAGAGACCGTCAACCCTAAATCCAAGTTTGAATGCATATTTGGGGTCTATTTTCCAAGTACATACCTTTCCATCAACGAATGCTACCTTGAATCATTTATCTTCCATCACAAAAATAGACACCAAGTTCTTCTTCAAATCGAGCACATACAACACTTCATGTAGATGAATGGTTTGACCTTGATTTAAGTGAAGAGTGATAGTACATATCCCTTTTACAGGGTAGGTGGCATTATCTCCAAGTATGATCTCCAAATTAGTCTTTTTTTCAAACAAATTTGAGAGGGCCTTCTTGTACCTAGTGAAATGCCTTGAGGATCCACTATCAATCAACCAATGATCCAAAGAATCTAGAGGAGAGGCAATAGATAGAGCGGAAATAAAATAAAACTCATTTTGTTTTCTGCAACATTACTTTCATCATACTTGTATTTCTTGTCCTTTTGGGGGGTCGAACGTTTCCATATCGAGCAACGGGAGCTTTCCACTTTCCTTTATTGTTGAACTTGTTGCTCCTTTGATTACCATTTACTTTGAAACTGTTGTTGTTGTCATCGTCCCTTGGAGAATTCTTCTTGTGAGGACATTCTCTAGCATAGTGGCCAAACTTGTTACCACTGTAGCACCTTCCTTTTCTTCCTTATTTGAAAACCTTGCTTGAATCTTTGACCATGTCTACTTGGAACATCATTATTTTTCCTCTTAGCATGAGTGGATAAAGCAGTAGGTTCATTTTCATTTGAAGGCTTGTCTCTCTCCATCATCCTCATCTCCTGTTGTGTGCATTTAGCCAATAATTCATCGAAACTAGGAATCATGTCATTGTTGAGAATGGTGATGTTAAACACATCTCATGATCTTGGAAGAACTCCAAGTGCAATGAGACTGAGCTCCCTGTCAACAATAACTTACCCAATAGATAGTAGGTCATTCCTGATTTGTGTTTTTCTCATGGAGTAGGATTGAATAGACTCTCGTTTATCCATTGTGATGTCCTTCAACTTGTTCTTGAGAAAGAGGATTTAATTTGCATTCTTCACTTGGAAAATCTCAACCAACTTATCATACATTTCCTTAGATGTTCCCAAATCAGAAATATATGAAACTAAATGCTTTTGAATAGTCTATGATAATTTTCTTAATTTTGACCTCGCCTTTCTTATACTTCGTCTTTACAGCAACGAGGGCATTTGAAGGAGGCTCCACCACTTTTCCCTGCACATGGTCCATGGCGTCATGTTCTTCCAAAGTCAAGTCCAAAGTCAACTTCCATGCATGATAGTCAGATTTGTCATTGAGCTTATCCTCAATCTTGAAGTAAGATGTAGTAGTCATTGAAGCTTGTCCAATAGTCTGTCTAACAAATCTCCCCTGGTGATTGCTTTTCTCTCTCTTGCTTGGGCTTTGTCTTCACCTACGCTATGATACCATGTTAATTTTAGTTAACAATGGTATGTTCTATGCTTAGCACAATTACTTCAATGTTCTTTAGCAAGCTCAATGATAATTTCCAATTTTAGTATTTCAATAGAAATCACATTAACCATAAATCACATTGATAGTAACTGTAAATAGAACATGAATGACAAAAATGCAGAAGGCAAACCAAAACAAGGGGACACCAAATTTGGCAGATGCCAAAGAAAAACCCCAAGATGGGGAAACCCTTTGATCAATTCTTCTTATTATTATATCAAATGTTCAACAGAAAGAGTACAAAAAGTCAAAGTTGACTTGCCAAATCAAAGTCAACATAGCCATGTCAAAGTTGCATTCAATTGTAATCAAACTCAGCCCTAACCAAAAAATTAACACTGGTCAAAGTAGCAGCGAAATGTCTTTAAAGCAACTCGATCATACCCAGTCAAACTCTGCTTGAATAGGAGGTCAAAGTCAACCCAAAACAATCACAAAGTCAGCAATCAAACTCTATCCTAAACCCTGCAATCAACCTGCAATTTATCTTTGTAGTTAGAATGCTCAAAACACTCGGTTTCTATGCCAAAAAGTGCAGTTTGCCCAAACAAAAAATTGCCCCAAAGATCAAACTCAAAATCTGCTTAGAAAGTCAAAGGCAATGTTGGTCAAACTGCAAGAAAGACTGACATTTTTGGCCTTGTAATTATGCCTGAAATTCATCCTCCTTGTCACACATCTGAGAGAAATAATATGCCCAATAGTTGTACGAACCAATGAAAGGAGAGAGAAGAATGTGTGTGTGATGATGATGCCAAGTGAAGTGAGAGGTCACTTATATTTATACCAGCCTAAATCCATCTAACCACGGATCTATTTTGTGCTGAGAGAGATCAAATCCCTCAAGATGCAAACCTTTTCTCATATTATTAATTCAAATTTATTAAGCCTAATAATATTAATATTACAATATATTAATATTAGATTTAATTACGTATTTTACATGGTATGATAAAAAAATTTATAATAAAACTAAATCTAATTAATATTTTCAAATATTACAGTTTTGATATGTTTAAACATTTTAATATATCCATAGGATATGGTTTTTTCCTTTTAAAGATTCAATTTAAAAATATTTAATTAAAAGATTTTGGAGCCAAATTTTTTATTCTGTGTTGAATTGTATTGTAGTTTTTAATCTATATGGTTATTTCCATTTTTGTTTTTCACCGACATTATTTTTTTATTATTATTTTATTGGAGATGTGACATACTTACACATCCCCCTCACACTGAATTGTAGAATGCGCCTTTCAATGCAACAAGATGTTGAGGGTGAAATGATATGTCTCTTGGGCTTCATGAGCCTACATGATGATGTGGTTGACCTTGACAATTTACATACACATATGTGGGCATAAATTCAAAAACACATTTATGCTTGTCCAAATTTGATTATCTTTAGATTAATTTTGATCCTCTCAAAAAAAAGAATTCAATGCAATCATCATCTCCATCAAATGTGTTGTCTAAAGTGAAAGTTGGCCTTAGTTGCCAATTTTAACAGGGTCTTTAAATAAGCTTATCTTATTTGAAATGCTAGTTCAAATAAGGAAGAATCCACCTATTTTAACAAACAAACAAAAAAGAGTCAACAATCTCAACCAAACTAAGTATTTCTCAAAATATAAAAACAAAATGTAGAAATCATAATAAAAGTTAGGTTTAATTATATTATCTATTTGATGTTATCATAATATAATTTTTTTACCTGTCATCTAGTCTTAGAAATAATATAAATAATTTGATTGAAAATGAAATATATGTTGGAATTTGACAACTAATTGTGAATATGTGTAAAAATAATTGTATTTATTGCCAAGTTGGTTTTATAACAAAACAACAATTATGTAATGAAGGAGGCTCTTATAAAATGAAGGCCCAAACTATTGTAACCATGGAGAATAATTGTTGATTTAATAGAAATTCCAATCCCTTGGCCCGTGGATGTTTCCTTGACAACATGTCAAGTTTTTACCACATAAAATCTTGTCTTACTTGTGTGTTTCAGTTTCATTCGGTTTCTTTGTATAATTCTTGGTTAATTAATTGCTTGGCTAACAATTGGTATCAGAGCCAAATGGTCGAAGAGGCACGCACGTAGTGTATCCACCATTGAAACCCGTGAAAAAAATGTGCCCTTGCCTTAACCATCGAGTGTTGGAGTATAGTCGTCCAGTGTGAAGTTGGAGCGTAGCCATATAGCGCTGGAACCCCAATTTTTTTAATGTATGTTGAAAAATTGAGGATACTGCGCAGCATTCATCACAACTCGCTGCCACTCAGTCAAGAATCGCACACAAGGTTTTGAAAAAACGCACGCTGAGGGTCTAAAAGAAAATGCACACGCCGTCGAGGAGGGTCCGAGAAGAGGGTTTTGTTGCTAGTGATTTCTTGAAATAACTGTTGTCGAGGAGATGATAACTGTCGTCGAGGAGGTGCTGGCTTGTTCAAAGCCCAGAGCTGTCGAAAGGGGTCAGAGAAGAGGCCATCGAGGAGGGTTTGGAAAATGCAAATTGCTCAGACGTTTTCTTGAGGGTTTTTGATCAGTAGAAACGAGTCCAAGTAATCTTTCTTTATTATTTAAAGTAGCAAAAATAAGAAGAAAAAAATTTGGACGCTGGTGAATTCTAAAATCAAAAATTAGGGTTTGAAGGGTTTGAAGTTTTTCCCTGGAAATCGCTTCCTGTAATATTTGAAGAAATTGAAGAAATCAATGTGTAGAAATTCTGAAAAAAGGGTTTAAAAAAAAACAAAAAAATGGGGGCAACAACAAAATTCAGTATTGTGTTGAAAAGATAGAAACCCTAGTTAGAGGCAGATTGTGGAGAAATTCAAATTTAGAAAATCAAGAAGAAACCCTTGTTGAAGGCAGATTGTGAAGAAATTCAAATTCATAAATAAACCCTAGAAGCACAGTTTATAAGCAAACTAGAAAGAAATGGCTAAAATGAAGAATGCGAAGTTCAAGGTGGAGAAATTCACCGACAAAAACAACTTTGCTTTATGGACACTAAAAGTTAGGGATTTACTAGTGCAACAAGGCTTGCACATAGCTTTGGACGAGGCAAATAAGAAACCTACTAACATGACAAATTCAGACTGGGAGGACTTGGATGCCCGAGCTCTTAGTACCATCAAGTTATGTCTGACAGATGAAGCTCTCTTCAACATTGTCGAAGAAAGTACAGCTACAGGTTTATGGGAAAAATTGGAAAAACTATATATGGCAAAGTCGTTAACCAGTAGAATTTATTTAAAAAAACAATTGTACAGTCTTCAAATGAAGGAGGGTACAAAAGTTGCAGAACATTTAAATATTTTTAATACACTTATATGCCAATTATCAGATATGGAAGTTAAAATTCATGAAGAAGACAAAGCTATAACCTTGTTATGTTCTCTGCCCAAGTCGTGGGACCACTTCGTAACTTCAATTAGTTTAAACATTGTTGATTTTTTGACATTTGAATCAGTTGTGGGAGCTCTCTTATCTAAAGAAGTACGGAGGAAATCCAGTACTGAAACAGTTGCACCAAAAGCCATGATAGCCAGAGGACGGTCAAAGGAAACAGGAGAAAAAACAAGGGGGTCTTCGAAATCTAAATCAAAGGGAAAGAAGTGTAATGCAAAATGTTGGCACTGCAATAAAATTGGACACCTTAAGAAAAACTGTTGGAAACGAAAAGAGTTTGATAACCCGAAGAAGGAAACATATCAGGTTGATTCAGGTATGATAGACGAAGCTTTATCTGCTGAAGAATTATGTATGATAGATGAAACTTTACCTGTATCTAATGTCTCTCAGGATTTTGAAAGTGTGTTGTTAGACTCTAGTGCTTCTCATCACATGTGTCAACACAGAAATTGGTTTACTTCATATGAAGATGTAAATGGTAGTTCTGTGTTTATGGGTAATAATATATCATGTCAAATTGTTGGGATGGGAAATATCAAGATTAAAATGTACGATAACACAGTTAAAACATTAACTAGTGTTAGACATGTACCTAAATTGAAGAAAAATTTGATTTCTTTGGGAGTATTAGATTTGGATGGTTATAAGTTTATAGGTTATAATGGAGTGTTGAAAGTCTCTAAAGACGCCCTAACTATTATGAAAGCAAAAAAAGTCAAAAATCTTTACAGACTCAAAGGAAGTACTCAGGCTAATGAAGCAGCAATTGTGTCAAAGAAAGAAGAAGAAGGTACTCGCTTATGACATTAGTGATTGGGTCACATGAGCGAGAAAGGTCTTCAAGTACTGATGAAACGTAAATTACTTCCTGTTTCGAAATCCTTGAAATTGGATTTATGTAAACATTGTGTGTATGGAAAACAATGTAAACAAAGATTTAAAACTAGAAGTCATAATAGTAAAGAAATTTTGGACTATATTCATTCTAATCTATGGGGACCATTTCCTGTTGTATCATATGGAGGTGCTTTATATTTTTTACCGTTTATTGATAATTTCTACCGTAAAGTTTGGGTCTTTATGTTGAAAAAGAAAATTGATGTATTCAATGTCTTTAAACAATTTAAAGCAATGATAAAAAAAAGCACAGGCAAATCAATTAAATGTTTAAGCACTGACAATGGTGGTGAATTTACTTCTCTAGAATTTGAACAATATTGTAAGGATGAAGGAATTGTTAGACACAAAACTGCGATTTATACTCCTCGGCAAAATGGTATCGCTGAACGTATGAATCGGACTCTTATGGAAAGAGCTAGAAGTATGATCAGCGATGCTAACTTGCAAAAGGAGTTGTGGGCAGAAGCAGTCTCCACTACTTTAGTTAACAGGTCATCTTTAGTAGCAATTAATTGTAAAATTCCTGAAGAAGTTTGGTCAGGGCAGTGTTGTAATTATTCACATTTAAGGATATTTGGTTGGTCAGGTCAGTGTTGTAATTATTCACATTTAAGGATATTTGGTTGTGATGCTTATGCTCTTATTCGTAAAAATCAGCGTTCAAAATTATATCCAAAATCAAAATGTTATGTCTTTGTCGGTCATGACTATGCGGTGAAAAGATACAAGTTGTGGGATCCTACATCGCAGAAGATAGTCATTAGTAGAGATGTAACATTTGATGAATCTTCCCTTTTAAAATCAAATGTTAAAAAAATTGAACAGGGACAGGTATTGGAGAAGTGTTGTTGGATACAAATGGGTCTTTAAATTGAAACGAAAAGTTGATGGAAGTATCAAAAAGTATAAAGCGACACTAGTAGCAAAAGGGTATTCTCAAATTGAAGGTATTGACTTTCATGAGATTTTTTCAACAATTGTAAAACTTGTTTCTATTCGTACTGTGTTGGCAGTAACTGCATTACTTAACCTTGAGTTAGAATTGTTAGATGTTAAAACAGCTTTTCTACATGGTGATTTGAATGAAAATATATATATGGAACAACCAGAAGGTTTTGTGCAAGGTCGCAGCAAAAGGTTAGTTTGCAAGCTCAAGAAATCATTGTATGGCCTGAGGTAGTCTCCCAAGCAATGGTACAAGAACTTTAACTCCTTCATGGTGAGCCAAAACTTTATTAGAAGTGAGTATGATCATTGTGTATACTTCAAGAGTTTCAGTGACATATTCATTATCTTAGTTTTGTAAATTGACGATATGCTTATTGCAAGCAAAAGAATGGATGAGATCAACAGGTTAAAAGCTCAGCTCTCTAGAATGTTTAATATGAAGGATCTTGGAACAGCAAAACATATCATGGGCATAGAGATACACAGAGACAGGAAATATGGTAAGCTTTGGTTATCACAACAGAAGTATGTGGAAAGAGTACTTGAAAAGTTCTATATGAATAATGTGAAACCTATTAATGTTCCATTAGCTTCCCATTTTAAGTTTTCTTCAGTTTTGAGTCCTAGAACTGATGAAGAAAAGCAGTATATGTCTCATGTACCATATGCAAATGTTGTAGGCAACTTAATGTATGTGATGGTATCTACAAGACTTGACATTTTACATGCAGTTGGAGTTGTCAACAAGTGCATGGCAAATCCAGGTGAAGAACATTGGCGAGCAGTGAAATGGGTGCTTCGATATCTAAGAAGCACAAGTGACCATTGCATCATCTTTAATGGTAGTGAAAGATCAGTTTGCGGATTTGTAGATGTTGATTATGCAAGTGATTTGGACAAAAAGAGATCTACTATAGGTTATGTCTTTGCTCTTGCAAGTGGAGCAATTAGTTGGAAGTCAAAGCTTCAAAAAACAATTGCGTTGTCCACTGCCGAAGCAGAATATATAGCTGCTTCAGATGCCAATAAAAAAGCAATTTGGTTAAAGGGCCTTCTTGATGAAATTGGAAGAACGCAGGAGAAAGTGAATGTACTCTGTGACAGTCAAAGTGCTATTCACTTGGCTACAAATCCAGCTTATCACAGCAAGACCAAGCACATTGATGTAAGGTATCATTTTCCGAGACATGTGATCGATGGCAAAAAAGTAGCTCTCAAGAAGGTTCATACACGAGAGAATTGTGCAGACATATTCACAAAGCCAGTTACAATAGAGACGCTGCAATGGTGTTTAGCTTCTCTTGGCTTCCAAAAGAGATGATGAATGGGCATAAGCAAGGGATTAGGAAAATTGTTGTCAAGGTGGAATTTGTTGAAATTTAACAACTAATTGTGTAAATGTGTAAAAAAAATTGTATTTACTGCCAAGTTGGTTTTATACCGAAACAACAGTTATGTAACGGAGGAGACTCTTACAAAATGATGAAGGCCTAAACTATTGTAACCATGGAGAATAATAGTTGATTTAATAGAAAATCTAATCCCTTGCCCCGTGGATGTTTCCTTGACACCCTGTCAAAGTTTTACCATGTAAAATCTTGTCTTACTTGTGTGTTTCAGTTTCATGTGTTTCAGTTTCATTCAGTTTCTTTGTATAATTCTTGGTTATTAGATTGCTTGGCTAACAATATAGAGATAATATACTATTGTCAATTGAGATATATATTTTTTTAAGCAGTTGTCTATAATGCGACTTTTTGAAAGCTTTTCCGGTGGGTTTTTCCTGTCAAAATCTGGCAGCAATTTATTGGAATCCCAAGTTTGATAGCTAGTTTCTACACAATCAAAGCATCCCAGGGGTTTTCAGGGTGCTGAATCCAAATATGCAGTTAAAAAACCATTTTAACTGCAACAAATCAAGATTTAATTAACCTCAATTTCTTCCACCGGATTCCGTCACCGGAATCTCCAAAAAGTCGCATTATAGACAACTCCTTTTTTTAAGCCTTTTATTATGGAAAGGTTGTATGAATATATGCTTTTCTAATTGAATTAAGACCCAACTTTCAAATTTGATCTGCCCAAATAGCCAATGTGTATATTTGGTGAGGATAAATCAACCCAACCCCAACAGATTTTGCTCAATACATATGGACCTTGCGTATTGGTTAAACAAACTATAAAAATAAATAATAATAATAAAAAATAAAAATAAAATGTGTTATAAAGAAATAAAGAGCTTCCACGCAAAAAAAAGAAAAGGGATTTTCACACGAAAAGGGGAATAGGGGGAAAATTTGAGGTGTTTTCACTTGTAGTTTATTTTTTTTGGAAAGAAAGAAAAAAGAAATTATTTTAACATCCACGAGACTAAAGATAGCCTATGGGGCAGATTGCTTCTTCATCTGTTTGATGTATTCAGCGTTGTTTCTATGAAACTTTAAAATAAATGCTCCCAGCTTCTCAACAAACCCCTTGCTAAATAGATTACCCAAGAGCTAGCTGCCATCATATCTGCATAACTTTCCCTGTTGTCTTTAAAAGCCTCACATTCTAAAATGAAATGTTTTTCTGTTTCCACTTTCCAGAAGAACAAAAAATGCACTATTTCCTCCTACACTTCCTTTGGCCTTTTCCAGCGCCCTGTTTCACAACGATGTTGATGAGAATTAGTCTTTAAGTGAACACTAAGAATTTTGGCTCTCCAATAAAATTAAAAACTCCAAGAAAAAAAAGAGCCAGTACACCTACGCTGTGTCATTAATGCATCGAGTCCTAATGTATCCAGATTCCTTTTTATACAGGGCTGGTGAAAAGCATAGGAAGACACAGATTTCTTTGCAAACACAGATCTATGCGTATGAATTTGAGCAGGCAATGAACTTGGAAAATTGTTATCATCTTGACAAGGTTCCTGTCACAAGATCACATCTTCGTTGTTTTGTTCTGGAACATCTACACAATTCCCTGTACAGTGGAACACTGTGTACCATATAATTTTGTTTTGTTCTCGAGCAACTACACAATTCCTTATCTAGTGGAACACTGCCCTGCATACGTCCCCAGGGAAGACACAAGCAGCTTGGACCTGGCCCCAGCCGCACATTAATGTCAGAAGGATTAAACCTTGGTCAGTGATCAGCCATGCCACGTTGTTCTTCGTTTAACCACAACTCCCCTGACAAACCCAAGCCCACAGTTATCTTTAGTTATCTTTAATAGTATTGGTAAACAAAATCGTGTATTTAACCACTTTAAAAAACAAGTATTTCTATTCTTTGACGTCTCTATGCACAATTAACTCGTGACGATGAGTGTCACAAACCAGCTAATTTTGGAAATTGAGTTTCCGGGGCCGGTTGATGGCAATGAGGCATATAGATTGTACAACCAAAGCATACCTGGAATAATTATGCTCTCAATAATCTACCATAAAAAGCACGAAATAGAAAGCAGCCAAGAACATATACAAATCAGTGCCAAGAACTGCACTGTATATACAAACAATCAAATATATAAAAAAACGTCACAATACTGTAATAACAAAAGATACATCAATAAATCAATTCTATACAGAGTGGTACAATAAGCTTAATTTTCTGTGTGAGGTACATTCTTGTCTCTAGATACAACGATGACTAAAACATTATAAATTTCATACAGCAAAACCTTTTTCTATCAGCTTCGGAACAAATTACATGAGCACAAGGACCGCACAATTTCAATTATAAAGTTCATTAACTGCAGTCCTAGATCTGGAACCTAAATGAGGGTGGGTTTTTCAGCATGGACTGTTTTTAAATCTGTCCTGTAGATAGTCACATCTGTTACTTGCGACCTCCAAGCCAACATTAGTGATCACTATATCAGTGAACTTTATCCTTGGTATGAGGTGGGCCCACATGAGTAATGCATGCCATTTGATATTATTACATTTTGGGGCTTTGGGGAGGAATTGCTGTGCAATTCGTGAGAATCATTCACATGTTCACCTGGGCAGCTTAATGAAATGAAGGGCAAGTAGCACCTATAGGAAGCGGAAGATCAAGGACCTACTTGGACCTCATCTCATAAGCATGTCTCTCACCCACTTTGCTATTTGACTTCTACTATGAATGCTCTTTAAAGAGAGGTCTTGTCTATCGATTAGAAGAAACCTAAAGACTTCCCACTGGTGGTCACCTATGACATTCCTTCCAAAATCAACCTGCAAAAATCATAACATAAAAAATGAGATGATAACGTAAGCTTAAAAACATTAATCTATGAAATAAGTATCATCAATACTACGTAAATAGAAATACTCGAGAAAATTAGCATACCATGAATATCCCAATATTAAGAATTTTCAAAACTCGTGTTACATCATACAACACTCGTGGTCTACCCCTTCCACACCGTTCTATAAGGGCAGCAACCAAAAGTTCTGTATCTGAACCGCGGTCTACAAACATCACCCGCAAGGGATGTGTTATTTCCATTTTGAGACTAGAACAGAGAGAATCTTGTTTTTTGGGATCCAAAATCTTCCTTCCATCTGCTTGCGAGAAAAACAAATCCACCTCACAATTTCCATCTACATTTCTTGAGAGTCGCCCATATGATACCTGTAAGATCGAAAACCACAACAAATCAGCCAAAAAGACGAGTTTGCATGAAGAATATAACACCGAAACAGAAATCAGTCAAAGCAAGAAAAAACATCAACCTGAATGTTGTAGTCCTTCAAAGTTCTCATGAGATCATAGAGAAGGCCATTTCGATCTTTACATAATATTTGAAGCAAAGTATGCGAGGGGGACAAGTTGTTGTCAGTAACCATAGAGAAGCTATTGAGTTTGCCACCAGATCCTACACTTTTAAAATCCATACCAGGTTCTAGCCCGCTGTAATTAAACATATCCTCTATGACAGAAGGTGAAAGAGTTGTGGGTGTACAGTTCAACCCTCCAAATTCGGGAGTAGTTAGCCAAAGCTTACAATATGCACTAGATTGACCCAGCTTTGTTTTCACATGATAGCAAACTTCATCCTTTCTTGTTTTTGTGTGCAACAATTCCCTGCAATTATCAAATGGAATGATTGAGACCTCTAAAAGAATTCCCACCTGGTTTCATTATCCACCTCCAGATTTCTACCATTTCATACCACAACAGCAAATAAATGGAAAAATAAAATAAAAAAATGCCCAAAAAGACGAAAATTGACTTATGGGATTGCCCTTAAGAAATAGACAACCAGTTGGTCAATAAAGGCAAATTCACTTTCTCGAAAGTAAGAAGAGATGAACTAAATAAAAAATCATTCAGGAAAATAAGCATGACATTTCAGATCACTCTTTTTAATATTTTGTTGTTCCAACTTTAGATTCAAATTAGTTGTCAGCTGATCTATTCCTTTATGGCGTGGCATTCTTTTGGCAATAGAAATGGTCCATTGATTGAAGTGATTTAGATCTCATCTGTCTTAAAGATCTTCCTACAGCACTCGGCCCACAATGACAATGACAATTGTTTTTTGGTAGTTGAGGTCTCTTGCGTGTGCGGCCTCTGTTGAAGATCTGAGTAGGAGGTTGGCTCCCCTTGGGCTCAATCTGGCCTTTGTATGCAGTTTCTGGGCCACCAAAAACACCGGTTGAACTTAAGGGCTTGAGGCCTTTTCCATCAGTTCGCTTGTTTTGTTTAGCTCATGTTAATTCTTAACAAAGATGTATGTGATAAAGAAGAGCAATGGCTGCTACTATTAGAACATACATTACCAAGAATATACATCAGCACGATCCAGTACCATCTTCAGGATTACATAATCCTTTTTCCCTGGATCTAATTGTGAGGAAAATTTTCACCAAACCATAAATACTGAAAACTAAAAACTTGGAATGCGCATTTTATTGCTAAAGGCTAGTTTGTTCCTGAACTTTTGTGTGTGCTCAGATCATATGTGTATTCAAAAAAATTGTTTTGACGATTCTAAGTGAATGATTTAATGTACTTTGAATAACAATAACACGCATCTAACCCAATGTCCTTATTTCTTTATTGAATTTCCTTTACTTCACACAAACCCACAATCAAGTGGATCTTCTAATTGTGACATGGATCTTCTTAACCATGGATCTACAAGGGATCAAATTTCTAGAAACACATTTTTTTGCATTTAAAAGACGTTTGCACTTTAAAAGATTTATAATCAATCCAGAGACAAAAAACATAATGTCATTTTCAGCCACATTCTCATACATTTGATATAACCCAGATAGAGACAAAAATTTGACATTTTCCATGTCCAAACCGCAGTGCAATACATGAAATCACCGGTTAGAAAACATGTCAAATCCAACCGTCACTGAACATTGAAAAAGAGAATATAGCTGCGTGACATTTGATACAAATTAAAACATTCCTTTTTTAAAACAAAAATAAAAGATGAGGCTCAAACTTTAACCTGTTATCTGTTATATAAAATAGGTACATCAAATTCCTGTCAGGCATTGTCCAAAACTTGCCCTTGATAATAGTGAGATCCATCTCCCATAGTAACTGAGAGACATCTACATTGCCAAGGCCCAAACCAGTCAGGGTTTTCAAACCTTGTAACATAACATCAAAAAATGTTGATTCACTACATGCAAGGATAGAGAAAGAGCAAATAAATAAAAGGTACTTACTATTCAACAAGCCAAATTGGTCCTCAAAACAAGTCTGTAACAGGTAAACCTGCTTTGGCTTTGGCTCTTGGTTTGCCACATAGTAAAATGTAGCAGAGTTCGGAGGACAGGTTGATACAATGCGCTTCTTCAGCAAGGCCCATCTTATTGGCTGAGCCGAACCAGCAATGGGCATCACCCAGAATATCACGTAGCACCATTTCCCATCTGTGGATAAGTCTGATACAGAAGAGAAAAATTAGTTAAATTCATAATATTGTATCGCCCTTACAATCTACTGTTAAAACTTCCCTTAAGATATCTTCAAAAAGCAATAAATGACCTTTTGTAAAAAATCCTGCTCCATAAACCAGAAATTAGCTTATTAGCACTTAACTCTATCACAAATCATTGCTAAAACTTTCCTGAAAACTGCAAGGCAATTTTCAACGTCCAGAAATCAGTAAGTAATTTCCTAGTTCTAAATCTTTTATAAAGTCTGCTGTTGAAAATTCCCAAAATTTCTGCAAAAAATGATAATATATTATTTCCCACGTGATGCAAATCCTAGCACAAACGATCATCCCATACTGACACAAACATGCTAGAGGAAATATGAAACAGTTTTAAAACTCAGCCTGGTTTGACTTGGAACCAGGCCGAGCTACCAGTTTGGTACCAAACCAGCCCTAACTGGTCGATGCCAATCCTGACGGCCAAGTCATTTGAGATCCCAGATATGTGGACCCAGCAGCTGGAAAAATAATTTTAGCTATTGTGGCAATTGTAGCTGAAATGTTTCGCAGAAATTCCTTAAAGAAAGACCTGCAAACGATTGAGAAGAAGGGAGGTAGGAGATCTTTTGATTGCAAGAACAAGAATAACAGTATGATGGATATTAAATATTTTATTCAACAGAAGAACAGCATAGTACTAATCTTTTGCAGAGTTGTAAAACAAGAACATAGAATGTGATCCTATACATACTGTTGACATTTATGAAGTCTAAAAACATAGTTGTCGTAGGAATCCAACTGAAGTTTCCAAATGCTTTGATATTGCAATTATTATAGCAACCCATGGCATGATTATTTTTACTCAATCGAAAAGTTTGCAAATATTAATTATACCAAAGATGTTTAATAAAATCTCAACAGAAAACAACCCTTACGGTTATTTACTGCACCATAAGCCAGACTGATTTGAAGTGTTGGATTGTACCAGTGCCAAGCCTGAAAACAATAATGCAATATAACATCCATGATTTGTTTCTGCAAGAGATTGCTTTTTCAGTGCAATCAACAGTTCTATTTGGCAGTGCTCAGAAGTTTGATGAGTGCAAAAACAGCATGTGTTTTGGCTTCTCAAACAACAGAAAAACTACACACATGGCCTGCTTTACTAGTAGTTCTTTCCACTTTTGCTGACACCGACGAATAATTTTTTCATTAAAATTGAATTATTTTATGGGAGTACCTTCAAATTTTAGGGAAATTTAGGGGGAGCAGGGATGTCAAGGTATATAATTTCTTTTAAATTTGTTTTCATATTCAATAAAGAAAGCATAAATCCATTGATCCATACCTAATTGAATTAAATAATGAAATAAATTGATCCATACTCATCATTCATATTGACAAATCATTCATCCATACATCACTTGATTCAATAATGAAATACATTTATCCATATTCTAGAATATACATTGATTTAAAAATTAAATTCATCATCTATCATTCTAGATTTTAAATTGATTTAAAATTCAAATTCATCATTCATCATTATAGAATCTAATTAGCACCAAACAAAATAGGTTATAGTAGATACCAAAGTCTGAAAACTAGAATAGTAAATTGATATAACTCCTCAAAGATATTAAAGAGTGACAAGTGAAAGAATCGGTCTAAGGTCATCGATATCTAGAGTCAAGACTCAAAAGTTAAAACCTAAGTTGCACTGAAACAGATACGGATACAGGGTTTGAAACGGATACAACAAATTTTCAAAAAATTTGGATACGATATGGTAAGGAAATGACACACACACACACACATATATATAATAAAATAAGAATTTCATATTACCATTCATCATTTAGAATCCAGATTTTATATCTAAAAATACATAATCATCATCATGAATTCAACATAAACAAATCATCGTCATCAATTCAACGTAAACAAATCATCATCATCAATTCAGCATAAACATTGTAATCATGATTAGTGATTATTATAACATTTAGCATATTATCATCATCATTAGTAATGTAATCAGAAATGTTACAGCCTTTGTTCTTTCAGGTCCATCTCCTTCAAAGAACGTGTCATGCATGGTAGATGGTATCTATCTTCCTTACATGGCAATTAAAAGGCCTATGAAATCATTGGGATATTCTGTCACAACCGATTTGAACATTTCAATCTTCTCAACATCAGCTTGGTCTCTTGACTATACGCAGGCAAGAGATTGGCTAGAGAAAATTTGTTATGTTGGAGGGATTTATGAAATCAAAAGCAAAATCAATCACAATTAACAAAACCTTAACTAAATTGAAAACTAATCGCTCAAATTAATCTCTTTACAAAGACATTCGTCAAACCCTTATGTTTGTATTTTTGAACATCTATCTTTTTTTAGTAGTAAGAATCGTTGGTAAATATATGGAGTATTGTTGTTTCTAAATATTTTGAAGAGACATTATGAGACTATGTTTATAGTGAGTTTATTTGCAAATCTGATTTCTTCATTTTTATTATTTATTTATGGCTATACAAATTTTCACGTTTTTTAACATTTTAAGGGTGGATTTTGATCACTATTTTCGTGGAACCATTTGCGGATTTCCAAAAATGTATCCAAAAAAATTTAAAACCCTTGGAAACGTATCCAATTCCAAATCTGAAGTTTCCAATTTTTTGAAACAACACAAAAGCATTTTCACAACATTTCAAACAATGATCATACCCATTTCTGTTTCAGAAACAAGGATCTGAGTTTTTAAAGATTCTTCGAGCATTTCTGGTAACTTAGGTTAAAACTAAAAACTGAAAATGGAAAATGAGCATTGAAGGAGTACCATGGGGGAGGTGAGGCAACAATTAATTGGTAAGTAAGATAGCACCACAGGGAAAGTTGAGTAGAGGTACGCTTGGTAAGTCGAATGAGTGAGTTAGGGATTGCAAATTAGTTTAAGTCTTGATATTTGTTATGTACTTTTCTTTTTAGTTTTATTTTTTCTTTTTTATAATATTAAAAGAAAAATTCTAGGGTTATTAGACAACATTGAGGGGGGCATCCCCCTAAAAATGGGTGCTTTTGGGCTTGGTGCTCTTGATTAAATGTTAGTTCCAAACCCTTGTACATGATAGAATCAAATGAAAACATTGCAATTCCCGCAATCGTAAAATTTTGAAAACTGTTAAGTCTGATGGAATTTTAGTGGAATCTAAAATTCTATTTTCTCCATATGAAATCCAATGAGGTCAATACCACTCTCAACCCTATTGGGGAAACATGACCCCTACACTAGGGAAATGTTTCCCGCTACATCTCCCCATGTCTCCCCAAAAGGGGAACGTGGGGCAATGTTTCCCCAAAAATCACCCCATCCTAGATACGTAGGAAACATAAGGTGCGTGCACCATAGACTAGGGGACACATCTCCATGGAACAATGTCAAAATTTGAGTTGATAAGTGTTTGAATCATAGTTCGAATCAGAGTTTTAAAACTTGTAGAAATTCCTTGTAGATTCAAACTGCTAATTGTAATTTACTAAAACAATAGAGTTGAATCTAATCTACTCATTAGCGGAAACAATTAAACGATCGCAAAATCACGAAGCATACGAAAGAAAGAATTCAATCAACACATTATACAATGATTCCTTGGGAAAAGAAACAGCTAAAAACCCCTGCTATCTGTATATTGCATTAGCCAAAAAATATGAGAAGATTACAATGCTTTGCTCAAGCCCAAGCAACCTCTGCACTATCGCTATCTGTCTCACTACTTCCTAGACAAGCTCAAGCCAATACTTAACCAAATTCTGGCTTGCCCAAGTCCCTATTTCTTTGTGTTGTTTCCTTGGGATTTAGCCCCCTATAAATTAGGGAAATTCCTCAATATGAATTGCGCAATCCTCATAGGCCTTCCTCTGACTGCATGCACGACCTGTACAATTCGGATGATTATACAACTAATAGTACACTATCCTTGAACTCTAATCTCAATTGGGTAACTTTCAGATTTGACATGCATGAGTTATTTATGGATGAATCATCAGTTAACTAGTTGAACACATGAAGCAACACCCCATTGTCTGAACTCCTACTAATTCCTCCATTAGTGGGAACTAGTTTAACTGACTTTAACTCTGTTAAACTAAATTAATTAATTACAACTCAAAATAAACTCAACCGAGGCTTCTATAATGTAGGAGGCACTCTACATGACTCAAGTTAGACCCTCAACATGAATCAATTGAGCCAACTAAGTCAATTTAACTTAGTTAACTCATACAAGTTGTCTTGTGATGTGGAATTACAATTTTATTCATAATTTAATTCAAGGACAAAATTAAATCAAGATTTTCTTGTTGCATTTTCAACATTTCTTATTGTCATTTTCAACAAAATTATGATATCAAAACAACCTAGGATAGAGTGTGAGGGCTCTAAAAATAATCTGGATTTGGCTAGATGTGAAAGCCTATTTGGGATACAAAAGGAAAAATATTATATTCTTTTATATGAATTTAGGGCAACGCAAAGGCAAAGGTTTCCTCACATGAACAGAGATAGCAATAGAGTTAGGTTATAATAAACAAATTGTTGGAGACTTTATATTGTAGGAATACGAGAGAGGAATAAAAGAGGTCCTACTCCTTGAGTCCTTGGACCTAGGATTGAAAGTAGAGAAATTAGAGGGGAACTCTGAGGGAACTAGTTACTCGCATATCAAGAGAAAGAGTAGCATAGTAACTAATCAACTGGTGGTCAATATAGTAGTGGATATCTCAAAGGAGGATTTCAATCGGGGCGGAGGTGGGGGCTGCTCTGAAATAATCTGAGAGGATTTGCCAGTACAATGGGCAAGAAGTAAAGGAATATAACCTATGGCCGGGCATGGAAACAAGTCTAGGTCTAAAGTCCCCACAAACAAAAAACCTTAAAGTGACCAAGGGAAACTCTGAAGTGTTGGTGTCACTCCATACAATAGAAAATGGAAAATTCTTACCGTCAGAGGTTCTGGAATCAAATATCCTGTCATTGTTCAAGTCAATTGAAGGCAAGGAGGTGCAGGGGACAGATCCCAAGCCATACGGTGGAAGATTCAAAGATCTACACCTGGCTGCGAGAGTGGAATTGGGTAAGGCATTTGCAGACCCGCCTCCATCATGCGTGGGAGAATACAACTGCTAATCAAAGGAGATAGCTCTTTGCAGACCCTTTTTTGGACTTGTAGCAAAGAATGGAAGCATTGTTCTGTCTAATTGCAGCAATCTTGGATGCCACGTCCATGTCGATTTGGCAAAAAATCGTTGACGCCTGGAAGCAAATGGATCTGGCAAAAGAAGAAATCAAAAGTCAAAAATCAGTGGAGCAAGCAAAAACTTAAGCAAAATTGAATTACTCAGGGATGGTACGGAGAAGAAGTTATATATGTTCAAGCGAAGTTTAGGTTATCTCAAATTAGTGATGATGTAAGGGCCTGAAAGAGCTTGCTGTTGGTAGACTGCTCTTAAGTACGACTGATAAGACTTTTTTTATTGAAAGCCTCTTTTTGGATATTCTGATAAGAGCTTTTTTGCAGTGCCACAGGTACATTTTATGTATAACTTGCATATCTGAATGGAAAAGTAATTAAACAAATTTCTTCCTCCAAAAATTTAAAAATATAAAAATGAAAATCCTTTAAAATGAAGGTTATGAGAAGGCGAAATGAAGAGGTAGAAAGAAACGAGAAATGCTGAGTAGTAAATCTCATCTAAGAAGCTAGATCTCATAAGAAAATGACAGATCAGAAGCTCCAATAAATCCAAGACTTCAAGACAAATCAAGTGGCCAATAACAATGAATGGAGGGCTTTTAGAGCTGGCCCAATTTACTAGATTGACAAGAGAAGGAAAGAAATTAAACAGAGGAGAGAGCCCCATAAGGCACTCACAGAAAAAAAGCAGGACCAGTTTTTTATGACAGACTCATGGACAAACGGGAATAGTTAGAATACCAAAACATCCCTTTTGAAGCAAAGGATCATATAACAAGACTTTACAATAATTGCAATTCTTGAGTCTTACCATATTTTTTGTCCAGTTTATGTTCCCTTATTTTTCTTTAATAAGCTAAGTTATTGCTAAGTTTTGCATCATTTTGCCAAATTGCCTCTTTTTTGGTGCACAATACCTTAAACCTGGATCTATCTTATCAAATATAGATCCCCAAATAGGCAATGACCCCAAAGGAAAATAGAAGGGTTTCATAACAAACTAGTTGAAGTGAATAAGGTTCCAGCTTATCACCAGGTATACGTGAACGCTTCTTTGTCTCAGAGTTGCTCAATGGCAAAGAAAACAGAGAGAACAAGGACAATTGAAAGCAAATTTGAAACCTTGATTGAGATGCCAATCCCAAGAGAAGAAGCAAGAAGAGGAATTGGAAAGCAGCAAGAGCATAAGCAGCCGCCTCAAATTATGGGATAATCAGGAGGCTAATGTCTCTTACTTTGCTTTTTGTAGGTTTGGTTTCGGTAGATGATTTTTCATATTTTTTGTAAAACAACACTAGCGGCTAATCAGCAGGGGAAATGTAGGGATCTGGGAAATAGAATGTTGAGAAAGGAAAAAAAGCTAATTGAGAGAGCAAGGAATGAAGCACAGACAAAAAGTTTGAGGGTATCTAATTGACAAAAGTCACCTAGGACTTTCAGCCAGCTTCATCCTTTTGAAAACACGTGCCATACAAGTACGACAAACCATAGTGAGATTGGAATCGAAACTCATACCATACGGGTGGAGCAGATCATAAGGAGGCCCAAATTAAAACTAATGCCTTAGAGGTGGAGAAAACGGTAAACTAGAGTGGGATTGGAATCGAAATTCATGCCATAAAGGTGAAGCTGACCACAGAGAGACTCAAATTGAAACTTGTGTCATACATCTGAGACGGACCACAAAGAGACTCAAATTGAAACGCATGCTATACAGGTGAAGCTAACCATAGAAAATTGGAATTGGAACTCATGACATACCAGTGGAGCAAACCACAAAGAATTGGCAATGAAACTCATCCATAAAGGTAACTGAATTGAACTGCATGCTATACAGATAGGGCAGAGCACGGAGAGAATGGAAATGGAAATCATGTCACACAGGAGGGGGCAAACCATAGGGAGATTGGAATTGAAACTAATTCCAAATAAGTGAAGCAGGCCAAAGGGAAAGTGGAAATGGAACTCGCGCCAGCCAGCAGATGACAGAGAAATTGGAAATGAATTCGTGCAATACATGTGGAGAAGGCCACAGAGAAATTTGAATTGTAACTCATGCCATAAAGGACCTCATTGCCTCAGTATAAAGCATTTTATGCATCCAAAAAATTAAACACACACAACACATTTTCTACATAACGATAAACCCAGCAACTATTTATGCATTGCAATCCTGGTAAAACTTCCCAAAATACATTCAAAAGCGCTGACTGATCACATTCACTGGAACGAGTAATCAACTAATTACTACCATGCCTGCATTACAATCTACTCAAACTTTGCCGAAATTATGTAAAATCCCTGCATTACAATCTACTCAAACTTCCCAAAAATTCTTTACAATCCCATAATTGATCAGGTAATTGTTTTTGAACAAACAATCAAATATTTATCAATTTCACACCATTGAGGACCTCTGTTCAACACCTGAACCCAGATTAAATTTGAGAGCCTCGTCGGCATAAGCAACTTAACAGTAAGCATTTAACAAGATATTTACCTGCTCTGACAACAGAGAGACCGAACTCGAAGATAACCCGAGAGAGATCGCAGGCGAGGCCAAGTTTATCGGGGCAGCTCACTGTAATCTTGCAGGGATCCTCCTTTTTCTGCCCCAGCCGAATCACTACCACTTCGTCGTTGGGGTACAACATGGCTAAATGAAAACCACAGAACAGAGATCGGTCCCTTCAGAGGTCTGCGGTTCGAATCCTCAAAAGGCTCTGTGATCGATCCACCGGCACTGCTTCCATGTAAATATGAAATCACCATTGGAGAGCTGAGAGGGAGACCAAATGTCGGCCTCAGCCTTCGCTTTTAATTCAAATATTTCCTCGGCGCGCACCGCCTTGGCCTTCGTTCCGGAACGGGACGTTGAGATGACATCTATTAAAGTGGCAATGTCAACGACCACGTCATCGGCACGCTTGTCCAGGCTGGACTGTGGGCCCACGCAACCCTTCTACCTTGCGGTTTTAGGATGCGACTCTCACGCCACATGGCCCCTTCTTGCTAAATATATAGCTTTACTTTTATTTTATTTTTCTTAAAGTATATTTTTATTCATTATTATTTTTTTCAAATTGTAATGTTCTAGCGACGTGGTGGATATAGCATGGGTTGGCGTATGAAAGGGTTGAGCTCTGGGTGAAACGAAAGGCTATTGGTGGTTTCATGTGACCGAATTCTCACACTTGCAGAGGTTTCTTAAGGCTTAAGATAGGGCTTTCATGCATATTTTAAAAGCACTTTGGGAAAGCCAACATGACATTAACATGCCCCCATCCCATGTAGGTGGCCTTTCCCCTTAGCCTGTAACCTTTCACCTATGCATGGGTGGTACTTCCCCTTATCCCATTGGTCTTTTCTCTACATATAGGTCCAATGGAAGGGAAGGGGCTAGTATATATAGGATTTTAAATTATATGGGAATGTATTGTTTTAAAATGGTTAGAAGTGTCAACTAGTAAGTATTTTTAAGTTAAATTTAGAGAATATTGGGTAAGAGGTCAAAATATTATAAGTTTTAACTTAATTTTTTAAAAGTTAGTATTTTTGTTAGGGGAATTGATATACATGTTGTTTATAAATGAGGAGGTTAGAGGATGAGTTGGAGGGACTACTCCTATACTCCTAAGCCTAACACAATCACTCACAAGCATGTGAGATGGGTTGACTGAGATTTAAACCTAGGTAAAGCCATAATATTAGATAACAAACTCTTTCTAGTGCGGGACATTCATCGTTTGACTTAACTTGATGGGCTCTCAAAAGTTAGTGTTTAGTTAGAAACTTATGACTTAATAAGAGTTAAGACATATAAAGATACATTCATAAAAATATCTCACTGATAAGGTATCTACTTGTATAACCTTATCCCAATATGTTCCATGACTTGTTAAGGAAATTTGAACTTAAGTGAAGACAGTTTGTTACCTATCTCTTGATTATTCAAACTATTCCATGTTGACATCTTTATACTACATTAAATATGAATGAATTTGTGATATATATAATAGATATCAAATGTGAACTATGTTTGATAGCAAGAAAATAAGAGATTAACTAAACCCTTTTTGATAAAACAAAAAATTGTTTAGGTATAGATGTAGATTTAGTTCTTTTACTAAAGTTGTAAAATAAGATAGAATTATGAATATGAAATGTATATTGTAATGGATAAGTTAGATATCAGTTAAAATTAAAAAATGGTGATGTGTTACGAATGTATTTTTATTTTTATTTATGCAATTTTCATATTGCAACATGATTTTTTAGTTTTAAAGTTTAGCGATGTTAATATATTTTTTAATGTATTTTATATAATTAATATTTGTTACAAATATATTATATATTAATATGAGAAAGTTTAGTAAGCTTAGCTCGTGAATTGTATATGGGAGATTTTAAGGTCAAGTTTTTGTGTTGATTACTTATGTGATGCATCTTATATTGTAAGTTTTACTTGTTTCCCTTACTAGGTCAAGTGCACAAGTCCATATCACCAACTTTACATTAAATATTGTTTTCAAAATGAGAAAAAAATGCCCAAAACTATCCTTAAAAACTATATTCCAAATAAAAAATAAATCAACATAAATACACCAATGCACATAAATAACTCAAAATATTGGCGTGCATAAAAAACTTTAGTCTATATCTCTTTTTAAAGTTTGTACAATTATATAATTTAAAGAATATAGAAATGTAGAAATTAAACATTTTATCCTTCTTTATAAATAATTTATATACTATCTTAAGACTACAGAAAAATTATATGTTATCATAAGATTACAAAGAAATTGATTGTTAATTTATAAAGTAGTTTTATATTTTGTAATTTTTATGAAATTCATATTTTATTTTACAGATTTATTTTATTAATGAAAATCATAATTGAAATTTTTTTCAAACTATTAGATTAATATATATTTAGATGTCTAGTTTCATTTATGTTGTATTTACTTTTATTATGTTGTTATGCTTATGACTAGCACTTTAGAAAGAGGGAAATAATATATTATATATATATATATATATATATATATAAAAGGTGATATCTCGCATCCATCGCACTACCACTTACTCATGTAGTAATAAGTGGTTTTGAGATCAATTCTAATATTAGGCCCAATTACTTCTTAATTAAAATAACGAGTGTCAAATATAATGAAAACAAAATCAATGAGAAATCAAGCAAATGGGAAGATGACATGAACGGTTACACACAACCCCTCTTACCTCATTTGTCTCTTGTAATTGTCCACAAAATCAAATCCTCTTCCCTCTTGAAGATCAACACATTAAAAAACTTACACAACATTCTCAATCAACCCTTCTCCATAAGCATTGGATTGCCATTATACTACAATCATTGTCAAGCCTTCTTCCATGCTCCTTCATTACATGACTTGTATTTTCAGTAGATTCTTCAAATCATGTGCCAGCCAAATTTGTGGAGCAATCTCACAACTAAGATGTAACCTATGTGTTATCTCGCAGCTACAATGTAACCTATGTGTTGGTGTAGTTCACTAGAATGTTCATATTTTAACAATGACCAATGATATATGTGGCTCTTAATGACTCTCACTTTCTTTAAATGAACCAACAATAACTAGCCAATGATATGATCAACATCATCACTTTCTAGCACAAGGAAAGCCAACATGACACTAACATGCCCCCCATCCAATGTAGGTCTCCTTTCCCCTTAGCATAGTAACCTTTTACCTATCCATAGGTGGCCTTTCCCCTTAGCCCAATGGCCTTTCATTTACTTGTAGGTCTAATGCCAAGGGGCTAGAAGTGTATATTGGATTTTAAATTATATTTGAATCTATGATTTGAAAATTGTTCAGAAGTGTTAAGTGGTAAGTACCTTTAAGTCAGATTTAGAGAATATTGGTAAGAGA
The DNA here is from genome assembly GCA_000404065.3 of Pinus taeda. Classification (NCBI taxonomy): domain Eukaryota; kingdom Viridiplantae; phylum Streptophyta; class Pinopsida; order Pinales; family Pinaceae; genus Pinus; species Pinus taeda. Next base: position 58,800 of record APFE030604047.1, read on the forward strand.
TCAAAACTATTGGGTGATGTTTAATTAATATTATAAGTTTTAAGCTAATTTTTTTAAAGTTAGTGCTTTTATTTTTATTTTGTTAGGGGAATTGATACACGTGCCGTCTATAATTGAGGAGATTTTAGGTTAAGTTAGAGGGACTATTCCTATACTCCTAAGCCTAACACAATCACCCACAAGTATGTGAGATGGGTTAACAGGGGTTCTAAACCTAGGCAAAGCCCTAGTAAATGCTTTTTGGTGTGGGATATTCATTGTTCGGCCTTACCTGATGGGCTCTCAAAAGTTAGTGTTTAGTTAGAAATGTATGACTTAGTAAGTGTCAAGACATCTAAAGATGTATTTATGAAAATATCCCACTCATAAGGTATCTGCTTTTGTAACCTTATCACAATACGTTAGATGTCTAATTAAGGAAATTTGAACTTAAGTGGAGGTAGTGTATGACCTATCTCTCAACTATTCAAACTATTACCCATTGACATTTTAACACTACATTAATTATGAATAAATTCGTGAACAATCAAATCATAAATATTTAAACACAAATAAATAAATAATAGATATTAAATGTGAACTTTGATATCAAGAAAAAATAGAGATTAACTAAACTTTTTTTATAAAATAAAAATTTGTTAAAAAGTTGTTTAAGTATAGATATTGATTTAGTTATTTTAGTAGAGGTATAAAATAATATAGAATTATGAATATGAAATGTATATTGTAATGGATAAGTTGGATATTGGTTAAAATGAAAAATGAGGATGTGTCATAAATGTATTCTTATTTTTATTTATGTAATTATGGTATTGAAATATGGTTTTATGGTTTTAAAGTTTAGCAATGGTAATATATTTTTTATGTTATTTTATATTATTAATAATTGTTATAAATACATTATAAATTAATATGAAAATGTTTGGTAGGCTTAGCTTGAGAGGTTAAGTATGGTGAATTGTATGCATGAGATTTTAAGGTCAAGTTTTTGTGTTGACTACTTATATGATGTATTTTTTATTGTAAGTTTTACTAGTAGTCCTTACTAAGTCAGGTGCACTAAGTCCATATCACCAATTTTAAATATTGTTTTCAAAATGAGAATAAACGCCCTTAAAATCTGTATTCCAAAGAAAAAATAAACCAACATGAATGCATCAATGCACATAAATAATTCAAAATGTTGGTGTGCATAAAAAACTTTAGTGTATTCCCCTTTTTAAACTTTATACAATTATATAATTAAAATAATATAGAAAATGAGGAAATTAAACATTTTGCCTTTGTTTATAAATTATTTATATATTATCTTAAGATAACAAAAGTCTTAGCCAAGGTGAGGCAGTTCGATCGGTGATCACCTTGATAGCGAGGACTTTCGTCCCAAGATTCCAGGTTCAAGCCTAGTGGGTCAAAAATCAAATATGCATCAGCCTTCAAAAAAAATTAATAAAATACTTATATATTATCTTAGGATTACAAAGAACTTAATTGTTAATTCATAAATTAGTTTTATATTTTGTATTTTTTTTGTTATGAAATTCATATTTGATTTTATACATTTATTTTATTAGTGAAAATCATAACTAAAATTATTTTCAAAGTATTAGATTAATATATATTTAGATGTCTAATTTCATTGATGTTGCATTTATTTTTATTATATTATTAGGTTTATGACTTAGCACTTTAGAAAAGAGGGAAAAAAATATATGTAAAAAGAAGGTGATATCCAACATCCATCACTCTACCACTTACTCGTGTAGTAATAGGTTATTTTGAGATCAATTCTAATAATAGGCCCAGTGACTTCCCAATTAAAATAACATGAGTGTCAAATATAATGAAAAAAATTAATGAGCAATCAAGCAAATGGGAAAATGACATGAACGGTTACAGTCAACCCTTCTTACCTCATTTATCTCTTGTAATTGTCCACAAAATCAAATCATTTTCCCTCTAGAGGAAAAAAGGAAAAAGAAAAAAAGCTTACACAACATTCTCAATCAACTCTGCTCCACAAGCATTGGATTACCATTACACTACAATCATTGCCAAGCCTTCTTCCATGCTCAATTACACAACTTGTATTTTCAGCAAACTCATCAAATCATGTGCCAATCAAATTTGTGGAGCAATCTCACATCTATGATGTAACCTATGTGTTGGTGTAGTTCACTAGAATCTTCATATTTTAACAATGACCAATGATATATGTGGGTCTTAATGACTCCCACTTTCTTTAAATGAACCGGCAATAGCTAGCATATAATTGACATAATAACAACCTCCTCCATGATTACAATGATAGCTTTAATACCTCCACCTTTTCCATGATCACGGTGATAGTTTTGATACCAAATGATGGGTGTACAACTCAACTTCAAATTTACTTAAACATGTATTAAGTAAGGGACACCCCAGTTTACATTCATGAAACTCCAAAGGGGAAATTTATTCATCATTATGTTTTTACATGTATTTTCATTATTAAATAAGTCCCTTTGTATATAATAAGTAACCACAACAAATATATCACATTTAAAATATTTAGTTAACCACCTTCAACTTTATCTCCAATAATATCTTCGTTCACTCATTTCCAAAACTATCTTCAACAATATTTCCATGAATCACTCAACTCAACAATAAAATCATCATCATAACTTTTCTCCTTTCCTCATTTTTAAAAATCATCATCATGACTTTTCTCCTTTCCTCATTTTTAATTTTGTATGTAGTTAGTTAAGTTGGGTTTACTACAATAAATTTATACAACATTCGCATGCTTTAAATGTTTTTTTTCCATGTAACTATGTCCACCCTCTAGCTAGTAAGCAAGAGTAAGATATTCTTCAAAATTTCAGTAACAAAGTTTAAAGTCATTACACCAATATACTAGATATAAACTTAGCATATCATTAAGAATATAACAATCATTCCCCCTAACCATCCAATATAAATCCAATTAACATAATTTAAATATATATACTCATATACTAACTTTTATATGTAACTATTACACTTTAATAAAAATAATATAATATATATGAGTTGAATTCTTTTATAAATATATTAATACAACTTAATATTTTGGAAGAGATTTTATTTCTTTCTTTTCCTTTTTTTTATCATTGTATTAAATTATTAATACATTTATTTTGAATCATTTATATTAAAATTTATTTATTAATTTAATAATAAAATAATAATAATAATATATTATTATCAATTGGTAATCATTATATTTCAAGTAATTTGAAATTCAAATTCCATAAATTAAATCAACCAAAAAATATTAATAATATTAATAATTAATTTACTTTTTATTATATTAATATTATTATTTTCTTAACCATATAATTTATAAAATTTCCAATTATTAAATTTTATAATATCATGAATAAATAATTTACGATAACTTATTAATTAAATTAACCACATATCTATATCCATAATCAATAATATAATAATATTTTTTAATACATTTTCCTATCATAAGGCTCATTATGAAATGATAGACACTTTATCTGTATCTATATTTAATGAATTCAAAACTCATCATTAATGGGACTAATTATTTATATCTAATTACATAAGGCACAATCTTTCCCGCTCATCGGCTCTCACTGAGCATGCGGAGAAATCCAAGCACCATGTCTGTAACGAGGAATCTAGAGTCATTGCTAGGGTTGATCATTTCCACCATAGGAAGCTTAGGGGGGCTATTGAGATTGAGAGACATGCTAGAAATCTCAACAGAGAATGATGGTTGGAAATTGAGTAAGAGTTAGATTCCGTCCCTCTCCTTATGATCCTCTTGTCTCTTTCCTTTTTTTTTTCCTTCCTCCCTTTTTCTTTATATATTTTTATCATATTATTATTTAACATAATTATAATAAATTCTCAAGCTCCTAAGTACTTTAAATTAAAGTAAATGCCCTCCTCTCATTTTCTTTATATATTTATAGCATATATTATCCCTTTATCTTTATTTTGATCTATTGTTTGACTCCTTTTTTAAACTTAATCAAAATAAATTATTAAACTCTGAATTACTTCATTAATATATAATATTTTGAAACTTACTCTTAACCTCTCTTTACCTTATACTTTAAGGTATATAATATTTTGGATCTAAACCTTATTAGTATTTAATATTATTTATAAACTCCTAACAACTGTTTCTATTAATATTTATAACTTATCTTAACCCCCTTATTAATTTATGGAGTATTCTTAACGATATATTATTCGTACTCCTAACTGCTGATTTACAATTAAATTTATAATATTAAATAATTCCTATCCCTTTTAGAATGTTTTAAAACCTGCTCTTAACCTCTGTTAACCTTATTCGTTATAATATAGAATATATTGGAACTAAACCTTATAACCTGATTATTATTTAATATTATATAAAACATTTTATTTTATATTTAATATTATATATAATCTCCCAACAACTATTTTTATTAATAACTTATTCTTAACCCCCCTTATTAATTTTCTTAACAATATATTACTATTATTCGAACTCCTAACAACTAATTTATAACTAAATTTAGAATATTAAAAAATTCCTATCTACCTTTTTAGAATTTTTATTTACATGTTTAACTAATCTCCCATGGCTAGTTTTCAACGACTGACCCTGGGCAATGATGCATCCTTGCTATTTATTCATGAAGATTGTATGACTTTTTCACCTTGTCGTGAGGATGAACCACATTAGATGGTTCGAAAGGTTGACCAAATCCTGATGATGCGGTTAATCCGAAAGACATTTATCTACAATGTTGGATTTTGTTTGGAAATTTTCATTTTCATCATCATTTATCTAGGCTTGTTGTTCAAGGGTGATATATATTATCAACGTTGTATATCGTTTTGAAATTTTTCATTTTCATTAACATCTATGTAAGGTGGTTAATATGGTTGGTGACATTAAATTGGATAATGTTAAAAGTGTATTTATTTTATTTAATTATATTAAAAAATTAAAAAATAGTCCATCGGTGTTTCAAAAAATATATACATCATCATTTGATACCATGTTGTCCTGTATAATATCAAAAACATTTGTTTGTCATAACATCAAAACTATGGATCATGAAGTGGCCAAAATATCCCAACCATATGCAAAAATAAATATGTCACCTAAATATCATATTGGCCTTAAGAAAATCATCAAAAGGGCGGTGGTAATATTGATAGTGGTCGTGTCCATTATGCTCATCTATCTGCCATATCCCAAGAGCCTATGCACACCCTCTTTGGATAGATAATGAGAAAGTGTGTTCCTTTCCCTGTAAATGTGTTGACAAGAAGTGAAATCAAATTGTGTTTTTATCATCAAAACCTCATCCAATGTACTTCTGAGTATGTGCATGTAACATATATACTTCTAATTGAACCAATCAATTATCACTCTTGAGTCCCCATAAACATGTAGCGAGTGACATCCTTTTTCAATAACGAAGAGAAGAAGTAGTTTAAGGCTGAAAATTTCCGCAAAATTGTTTGTGCCAGTACCCAGGCCAAACTTTAATTTAAAAAAATGGTTTCTATCTAAAAATAGTATTGCTCCACCTCTACATCTACCATTTTGTGTGGATCCATTAAAATAAGACCATGGATTTGATTGGTCTAAGGACTCAGTTGTAACAGTTTAGGTTCTAGTAATTTTCTCCTCCTCGGGAAGCAGATTGGATATAGGAAACACCTCAGCCCCTATCAATTTTGGCTGAAGATCAGTGTCATGAAAAAAATTATGATTCCTTCTAATCCAAATTCCCCAAAAAATAAGCAAAGGGATGTTCAATAGTTTGTTTGGTGATTCCTCACTCCACCATGTCTTCCAAGCTTCATTGATAGATCCTTCCTACCATTTGATGTGAATAGATAAGGCCTGATAGACCAGGTTCCAAAACTATGAAGTATAAAAACTGGAAATAAATAAATGTTCCATTGTTTCCTTCGCTTCTGTGCATAAGGCACACCAAGATGGTCCATGGAAAGATCTTTTTTTGGATTGTAACCAGTTGGAATTTTATTTTCCAATAAGCACCATAAAAACAATCTTGCTCTGGATCTTCATCAACGAAAACATGAATGCAACCTTCCTTTGGAGTATATTTCCCTAGTGAATAATCTATCCAAAGAAGCTCATATTCCCTATCTTGGATTCTTACATGTGAGTTTGTTAAAGCGTTGGAGTAGACATTTCATGACTAATGCCATTGGGCTGGTATATTTAAACCCTGAGATGATAACTAACATTGTCCCCTAATTATTGTATTCTCCTAATCAGCTAATTGATTTAAGGTTCTCTTTCCTTGCATGGCCAGGAATTTCACCAAATCTTGTGGAAGGATATGTTGATTGCCACATTCTAACCATGGGTCAGTTCCAACTCAGACTCATTCTCCTGATCCAACTCTACACGCTAGCCCAGATTCAATGATACAGAAGGAGTCTAAAATTGATTTCCATATCATCGATATGTTTGATTTGCTCTTATTTTGTAGACAGATCCATTCCTCCATAGATAGAGGGTATATGTATTTCCTCTCCACAACCTCCATCTATAAACTGTCAATAGTTACTAATATCCATCCCACTTGTGCTGCAAGGGCTCATGAGAAGAAAAATAATTTTTTTAACCCCCCTCCTCCCCATTTTTTGGGGAGCGTTATCCTATCCCATCTTACCCAAGCAAATTTATGCCTTCTTTTGATCCCCTCCACAAAATTTTATAGCAACACTTTTGAATTTGATTCACGAGACCCTTGGGTATCCAAGATAAAGACATCCAAAATATAAGAATGGCCTCCAAAACAAATTTGATGATAACTAGTTGACTTGCACGAGATAACCACATGTGGCTACATACTTTGAGCATTTTCTCAATTTTCGCCAAGAGCCACGTCCAAACAACTTTTCTATAATAATTCGACTTCAAATGGAATCCCAGATACTTTAGCCCTTCATCAAAATTAATTGATTGAAAAGGAATATGTTTTAGAGCGAATGTAATCTCGTCCCCAAAGCATCCAATCACATAAAGAGTGGATTTATGATGATTTATCTCCATGCCAGTAGCCTTGCAGAATAAACAGAGTATACTTTTAAATGCTACAACATCCATATGAGATCCATCTTGAAATACGAGAACATCAACTACAGAAAGTAGACAAGTCAGATATATACCACCAAAGTGCCTTTCAAGCGACCCCTTCCTTTTTCTTCCCTAACCAATATGCTTAAACCCTCCATGATCAATAGAAATAATAGAGGGGATAATGAGCAGTCTTGACGAAGTCCCCTCTCAACATGGAAAAATTCAAATTCTGACCCATTAATTAAAAAAACAAACAAAGTAGATGATATACAACATATTATCCAATTAATAAAGTTAACGTGAAAACCCAAATGAGTTAGCAACATTCTAATATATAGTGAGATGGTTTTGTCATAGGATTTTGACAGATTGATTTAAAGAATCATACCTTTCAATTTATTTACCTTCATACTGTGGAGTCCTTCTCGCGCCACACCAATGGCTTCATGAATCTGACGATCCTGTAGAAAGGTAAATTATTCTTTAGAGATATGTTGCGATAAAATAGGCTTGATTACATTTGCAATGGTTTTTGCAATGATTTTGTAAATACAATTACAAAGCGAGATAGGTTTGTAAACATTAAACGACATTGGATCATCTAACTTTGGAATGAGCTCTATGAAAGTAGTATTGAAAGCCTCACACATTTGCCCAGTAGTTCTGAATTCCTTAATTGCCTTCAACAAATTTGCCTAAAAAAACTCATAGAATTCAAGAAAAAATTCCGCTAGCCAACCATCTGGGCCTAGGATTTTGTCCTTCTTGAACCAACGCAAGACTACCTCCAGTTCACCAAATGTAACTAGTGCCATCAAATCATTATTATTATCCTCATCAACCAAGCTTGGGAATAGACGAGCAATCTGAATTATTTCAGCTAATGAAACTTCCTTTGGAGCCGAAAAAAGAGATTGAAAATGCATAGAACCAATCCTAGCCAGGTCCCTGAAGTTTGTGGCCCTATCACCGTTTGTAACAGCCCTAGTGAAAATTCCATGTAATAAAAGTTAATAAAGGAAAATAATAACCACAGTTGATGGGACACTTATTCCAAGTTGAATGTTGGGCAAGACATCCTAGTGTGGGTGTTCATTGGTTTATTATGGCTAAGGCTTTGGAAAGGAAAAATGGAATTTTGGGCATATTTGTGTATGAAAATAATGGAAATTAGGAGAAAATGGAGGTGAAAGGTTGCAAGTTGCATGTGAGGAGGAAAACGAAGGAAAATAAAGGAAAATGAAGAAAATAGAGGTCTCATTAATAAAAAGGCTTTTGAGGATCAGTTCACATATTTTTGTCAGATCAGTTTTGGAGCTCTCTCTCTATTCTCTCTCTTTTTTTTTGTAAGTTAGATATATATATTAAAGAACATAATATTTTACAAAAAGTCTGCCGAGGCAGATGGAAACCTTAGATGGATCATTCCAAACTCGCTGTCAACCAGCTCTGGGCTTCCAAAACCGAGATGCACACTACACAAGGCGGCTTGATGGACCAATTCAACCTCGCTGTCAACCAGCTCTGGGCTTCCAAAACCGAGATGCACACCACGCAGGGCATCTTGCTCTTGAGATAGATAAAGATCGCCACGACACTGTCAAAACTGGGACATAGACATAGTAACATATCTACTTTGCATAGGGCCGAAACCGTAACATAAAACAGAGTGAAAAGAAAGTAGCAAGATAAACTGGCGTAGAGCCATAACAGAAGAAACAAGACAGAAAAAGACAAGGGACTAGGGAAGCCCGCTAGAGCGCGGAGAGCCGCCAATCCGACTTGCGGTATCTAAGCCCACATCCAGTATGTGCTTATCTACTTTGGCCTGCAATTCTTGCATGGAGTGGAAATCCTGAGCCTCCTTCATCCTTTGTTCCTGCAGAAGGGGATCCGGGCTTAGAGTTTGCCGAAGCAGTCTAATGAGCACGGTCAGTTTCTTGTTGACCACTTCCACCCCCTCCTGTATTGCGGTGATTCTGTGATTCATCGATTCATGGATTTCTTGAGGATCAGCTGACTGATTTTCCGAAGCGGGGTGCCCCTTCCCAGAGCGCTGTGTCCCTTCTTCCTTAGCATCCAGGGCTTTTGCTAGGAGAGTCTTGATTCTCCAGCTCTCCGCCTTAGTGCAAGTAAATTGAGTTGCTCTTTTGGCGGGCGTACCCGGGTCAGTTAGCCAATCAACCTCCTCCGTGACGAATCCTCCCTGTCTTTGCGCTTCTTCCTGTTTCACCGCAGCCTCCATCTCCGCGATTTTGCGTTTGCTTCTCGCTGTGGCTCTTGTTTCATACATGTTCTGCGCTGTGTGTAATTTGCGGTTGGCCGCAGTGCATCTACAGCTCCCCGCATCCATTCTGTTCCCTCTGAAATTCTCACGGTGAGCACTTCTGCTAACAGGCTGGTTATGGTCGCTAGCAGTGCTTTGGAAAGAGATGGAGGAAACCGAGCCATGACTCTCGGTTAAATAGCTTTTTTCCATAGATTTTTCCAAAAAATGCTCTCTTCTCCGATCCAAAGTGGTAGTACTCTTGTTATTAATGCAGAGGGTGTTCGCACACCTCTCAAATATTTTCCCTGCAATCGCATAAATGTTTCTGATTGCCTTCCTATCAAGGTTGAGGCAATTGTCCTTTCTCCCCAAACAGTCTCTACGGGTTCTCTCGTGGCATGAACCAAATTGATGGTTCCCATGTCTGGCTCTCCCTCACCATGATGACCACTGCCGCAACTGTCCATTCGTCCAGCTCCTGTTATAATAACCCCAGTCGTTACCCGAAGTTTCATTTTTACGGTGCCGGACAAAGAAACCGTTGCCGATCAGGCCCGGTCGGTTCCGTTTAGGTCTTGCTGTGCCAGTTGTGTGCATCGAGTTTTCAGGTTCGGGAAGTCCACCTCCTCCCAACAGCTGTCCCAACCCATGTCCTGACTGTCCACTCCACAATTTTCCAGGTGGTCCGCCAACCCGTTTTCCTGACGTCTTACCGCATGGAAAACTAGACCTTTCATACCAGCCATGAGTTCTGCAATATTTTCCGTGACTTTGGCTAGCCGCCAATGCTTTGTGGCTTTGTTTGCCTTAGTGCCTCGCTGCATTTTTTGAGTTGTGGAAATGACCAGAGATGAATCCCCTTCCAGAATTATGTTACAGAGGCACAGGGATTTTACAATTCTCAAACCATACTCTAGAGCTGCAAACTCCATTTCATTATTTGTGCTTTCCCCGAGCGCCTATAGTATATGTGGAGCATTTCTCCATGCTGGTTGCGTAGAGCACCTCCAATTCCTGCCATGTCGGGGTTGCCTCTCGAGGCCCCATCAAAATTCAACTTCAAACCTCCTTCCGGTGGACGCTGCCATTTATCAATCTGTGAGGATGGTTGCATTCTGTGTCTCGGAACAGTAATGTTGCTGGTGACTTCCAGACGAAAGCTTTTCAAAATGCGCAAGTCCTGTGCTGTCGGCTTTTCGTTACCTTCCTCTCTGCATTTTGTTTGGATTAACTGTTGAATGTTGGTTATTAACCCTGGAACAGATTTCCATATGCTATTGACTTTTTGTGTGTTGGAGAAGTCTTTTTTTCCAATTCAGTATGGTGTTGTGAATGGAATCTCTATTACGATCAGAGCTGCTAAGAATCCCTTCCATCCATCTCCATAAATGATTTTCCCATTCACAGGTGTTGAAAAGGTGGTTTAGGGATTCCTCCTCAGCGAAGCACATAGGGCATCTTGAGGGTCCCTTGAAACCTTTCTTGCATAAATTATCCCACATTAAAGTCTTGTTTCTCATCAGAAGCCAGAGGAAGGTTCTAATTTTTGGCCATAGAAGACTATCCCAAACCTTGCTGCACCAAGGCACAGCCTCTGCCTGTTCTTCTTTTTCTATTATGTTCCTGGCTTCTTTTGATGAGAAATCACCATTACCTTTGAGACCCCATGTTAGCTTATCATCCTCTTCAGTTTTCCGAATTTTTCTTTTTAGAATTCGCTCACTGAATTGCTGAGAAATTTCGTTGTTCTCCTCTGTATTCTCGGGATTTAAGTTTATCCATTCCCTCCAGTTAGCATCCCCACTGTTTTGATTCCAATACTGATTGACTCTGTATCTTCCCTGATTTTGACTTGTTTGCTTGATGGTTGATAGCTCTGGTGTGTCCAGTTTAGGGAACTGCTGCCATGCATCTTCCCAGAACATGGCCAGCCTGCCATTGCGAATTTCCCAAAAGTTGTGCTCCTGTACTAGGTTCCTGTTATTCTTGGCATGATTCCATATGGATGACCCTTCCGGGATTTCCTGTAGTCTAATGAGGTCCTGAGTTTCACAGTCCGGAGTATACTTTTCCTTCCAATGCCTTGCCCACGGTAAAGTGGGATTTTTAATCCATTTCCACCATATCTTAGCTCCATAGGTGCGGTTGACCACCCATGGATCGACTAAGTTCAGCCCCCCCATAGATTTTGGCTGGCAAAGTTTATTCCATGCCACCAAAGCCCACTTCTTCTTATCCCCATTTCCACTCCATAGAAAGGATCCCTGAATATCTCTCATTTGTTGCCGAATGCCTTTGGGTGCAGGAAGCATAGAAAGTAAGTATTGCGGAACAGCCTGCAGAACAGCTTTGGTTAGGATGAGTCTACCCGCTAGGTTGAGAGCTCTGTTCGTCCAATGCGAGCATTTTTTCTTCATGTTGGCAAGAACTTTCTCCCAGTGAATTTTCTGCCAAGGTTTTAGAGTTAGAGGAGCTCCAAGATATTTTGAGGGTAGGGATCCAATCCTGAATCCAAGAAGCTGGGATAGGTGAGTTTGAACTGCCGGGTGAGTGTTGAAAAAAAAAATAGTAGATTTAGCAAAATTAATTTCCATTCCAGAGGCTTGGCTTAAGAGATCAAGGATAGCCCTGTAGGCCAAAGCCTCCTTCACCGTGGGTGTACCATGTAAGATGGTATCGTCCACAAACTGTTGATGAGTGGTGGCTGGTAGCGTTCTTATAGGCTGCAGACCTTTTATGGAACCTTCCGCTTTCTTCTTGGCAATGGTTTGGCTGAGGCCTTCCATTAGAATTACAAAGAGGAAGGGGGACAGGGGATCCCCTTGTCTTATTCCCTGCGAAGGTGTGAAGGGAGTAGAAGGAGCACCATTGACAAGGATGGAATATCTAGGAGATCTGATGAGAGAAAGTATCCATTTGATCCAGGTCCTGCAAAAGCCAAAAGCTCCTAGAACAGCTTCGAGGTATCTCCAGCTAACTTTGTCATAGGCTTTTGATAGGTCCAATTGCATGAGCATGCCTGCCTCTTTTCTTGAATGAAGTGAGTGAATCATCTCCTGTGCTAACAAGATGTTATCAAGAATTTGTCTGCCCTCAATGTAGCCCGATTGCTCTTTTGAGATTATACCAGGGAGCATCGTCTTCAGTCTATTTGCTATGACTTTTGAAATAATTTTGTAGATAACATTACATAAGGCAATGGGTCTGAATTTGTCAGGTGTCTTTGCTTCTTCAACCTTAGGTATGAGTGCAAGAAAGGTGGAGTTGAAGGATTTTAGAATGGTTCCTGAACGTCTAGAATCCTCCACTACCTCCCATACTTCCTGCTTGACGATGCTCCAACAAGCCTTGTAGAAATTGATGGTAAAGCCATCTGGACCTGGAGCTTTATCATTGGGCATACTCCTTATCGCTTCCTCCACCTCCTCCAAAGATATTTCCCTGCATAGGGCCCAATTTTGATCTGAAGTGATAGACTTGGGAATGGCAGCTGTTAATTCCTTGATGGCTTCCTCTCTGTTTATGGGCGGTTCCTGAGCAATTGAGTTGAAGTGGTCCGAGAGCAGAGCAGATATGTCATTGTGATTCTTTAGAATCTCCCCTGCATTATTTTTCAGTTCGAGAATTCTATTAGCACTTCTATGGTCTAGAGCCGACCTGTGAAAAAATTTAGTGTTCTGCTTCCCCTCTCTTAACCATTGAATTCTAGACTTCTGTTTCCATAGAGTCTCTTCTTGAATGCAACGTTTGTGCCATTGCTGAGAAATAATTTTTTCCTGTTCCATCGCTTCGACACTGTGATTGCCTGTTGCACCATTTCTGTGGATTTGTTCCAGTTTGTTCTCTAGAATGGCTTTCTCCTGGAAAATGTTTCCGAAAACTGTTTTGTTCCAATATTTTATCTTTCAGTTTCTTTTGTAGATTGAACATTTTGGAGCTTCTCACCTCCAAAGGTTCAGACCACCATTTCTTTACCATCTCGAGGAAGTTAGGGTGGTCTAACCAGAATTTTTCAAACCTGAAAGGTTTGTTCCTTGGGGTGCCCTGAACTTCTACAATAAGCGAAATTGGCCAATGATCCGATCCTCCACTGGGAAGGATATCTGATTCCGTTATTATGCCATCCATTATAATGCTTTCTGAGATTAAGAATCTATCCAAGCGAGAAGCTATTAACCTTTCACCCCCCCTTCTGTTGTTCCAGGTGAATAGGCCACTTTTGGGGTGGATATCTACCAGTTTGACATTTTCAATGAAATCTGTGAAGGCTTCCGCATCTCTATTAAGTTTCCTAAGACCCCCTTTTTTTCCAGAAGGGTGGTTATCATGTTGAAATCACCCCCCAATATACACTTAGATCTAGGATGTCTAATAATAAGCCTGGTTAGTGCCTCTAAAAAATATATTTTCTCTTCTAATTTCTGAGGACTATAAATATTTATACAGAGGAAAGATCCAGAGTTACCTATGGGTTGGAACTCCACCGCCATGAAGTGTTTGTTCGCCTCAGCAGATATCATCTGGATTTCCTTTGTGTCCCACATGGTTGCAAGGCCTCCTTCTCTTCCCTGACTCGCATTCTCTAGAACTTCCATGTTTCTCCCAAGCTTCCTGCAAAGATTGTTGATATTGGAGCTGCTACATTTAGTTTCTTGCAAAAACATAATTTCCGGTTTATATTTCTGGATTTTTCGCTTTAAGATTCTGTGTTTTTCTTGGCTGTTAAGCCCTCTGGCGTTCCACGAGATAATCTTCATGTATAACTAATTTTTATTGGAAGGACTGGAAGGCGCTTAACGCCTTCATCTTCCCTAAGTTTATCATGATCATGCCTAGTTCCTGTAGAACTTCACCACTTGTTCTCCGACCTCTTCTTTTCTTTTGTTTTGAGCTAGATGATTTCCATAAAATACTTTTTGAATGTAAGTTGTTGCCTTTCACTACGCCTAGCTTCCTATTCTGCTTTTCAAGTTCTGCCTTTTGCCTAGCTATGAACAGGTCGTTTACCTTCCTAATTTCTTCCTCCGATGCGTTCTCTATTCCTCGGGACCTCCAGTTCTCAGCAATTACTGGTAGGTTCATTCCCTCCCTGGCTAGCGCCTCTTCCCATTCCTGATCTTCACTGCCACCATCACTGGTGAGCATGTCAATTTCTTCTTTGGTCTCCTCTGTTCTCTCCTGCATTTGTACCTCATTATTGAGGTCCCCTTCATGTGTCCCTTCCTTGGTTGATTTTTCTTTTTCCTCATGCTCTGCTTCTGATGTTAGGGTTTTGTGCTTATCCTCCGAGTCAATTTCAGGATCTAAGATCACAAAAGGATTGCTGTGGTTATTCCTCTCTGTATTCCCTTTGAAACTCTTTCTTCTGTTAGCTCTTTGTCTGGACTTGGGTTTGATGAAGGCTTCTGTATCTTTGTGGGCTTGTGCTGCTTCGATCTCTATTTCCTTCCTGATCATTGGGCAGTCTCTCATCAAATGCCCATGTTCGTGACATTTGCGGCACCGGAAGGGAATTTGCTCATAATCTATGTCCTGGAAGTAGTCCTCGTCCCTATATTCCAGCCAAAGCCCCTCATATAGTGCCCCAGAGACGTCCATTTCAACACAGATTCTGGCGTAAGAAGTATATCTCTTTTGTAGAGTTGCTTCAGAGGCCTTGATGAATGTTCCCAACTTATCACCGATTTGTTTCAGTGCATTCAGACCCCAATAGTCTATTGGGAGAGAAAATAAACGGATCCAGACTGGGACTTGGGTGAATGACTCCTTCTTCGGGGCGAAATTTGGTTTCCATGGTCTCATGTACAGACCTGCTGATGCCAAAAAATATGGGCCCCCCTCAAATACTCTATCCTTGTCTTCTAGGTTGGAGAAGACAACAGTGAAAAAACCCTTGGCTCCCAGGTAAAGCTTGACATCCCCCCATGGTTTCCAATGTTGTTTGATCCAGTGATGATCCAGATTTAAACAGGAACGCAATAAAATACAGAGATAACCATATACACAAAGATGCAGCAGAAATAATACTTCATTTCATTAATGGAAAATACTGAAATATGCTTACAACCGGAAATAGAAATAAACCAGCTAGGGCGATGGTAGCTTATCTCTGAGAAGAGATGTGTGGCTTCATGCCTCTGAACTGTGTTACAAATGAGGCTCGAAGGCCTATTTATTGTTGAGAAACAATGGAAAACCCTTCACATTCCAAAATCTAACCCTAGAAGATGAAACGCCAAATTGTGGGCCCCGTTTTTGGGTAAGTTGGTACATCAACTTCCCGAGGTCACGAATTGGTCGTATTATCTCCGTTTGACGCGCATGATAGCCCGTTGGAAAGATCTCTCCGAGGACTACAACGGCAAAGATGATTTTTTGATAGAAAAATCACTAGCAGTAGATTTCCCAAAAAACGTCATTTAGGGCCTCAAAACGGCTCCGGAAGTTTAGGACCCGAAAAACTGCTAAAAATAGTAAACTGTGCTATAATTAAGGAAACTGAAAAACTGAAAGAGACAGTTGTGGGGGTCCAAATGGGATAGGTGGGTGGCCACCAACATCCACCTGGATCAATGGTCTAGGTGGAGCACAAAGGGGACTTTTGGGTGAAGCCAATATGCAACTTAGACTCAAAATTAGAAGTTCTCTTGTGCAAATCCATTATCTGAAGATACCACATGGGAGCACGAAGAGACTATGTGGGAGAACTACCCATAACTTTTTGAATATTTTAAGGAAATATGAATGTATATTTGTGCATAAATGATTAAAGACACCATTTTTTATAGCTATGATTACTAAATTCCATAGCTTGGATATTTCATGTCCAGCTAACTATGGTTGATCTCTCAAAGGTAAGTGGGACAACCTAAAGGATTGTGATGGAGAGAAGGGAGAACTCTTCCTTGGATTATGTAAGTTGAGGGGAGTGAGAGTTGGGCATTTGGAATTTCTATAGGAGTTACTAAATTGTCAAATTATAGAGTGCTCAGATGTTAAAAAAAATATGTATCTACATGTAAACCTATATGGTGATGTGCACCAAATATAGTGAAAAAATGTAGGGGGAGGAAAAGGTAACACCCCGATTTTGATCACTAGATTAGAAATATATATTTTTAAATATGATGAATGTATAAATGCCAAGATATATAATATGTAAAAATGTATCTAAATATCAATAACATTATTGGATTTCAATGGTTTTATTATGTAAGGTGACTAATGTGCGAAACTCGCAATAGTGAGGAGGAGACACCAAAAAAATTTATCCATGTTAAGGGTTGATGTGGTCTAGGCCTAGTGTGATTGTCAAGTGATTTTGATGGCCTAGATGCGCTAGGTTATGGTTTCTTAGGTCACATGCTAGGTCACATGCTAGTCCCACAAGTCATGGACACAATATCAAAAAAAAATTATATGTAAACATTTATATTGAAAATAGTAATATAAAATACATCACTCGTTATAAGATGGATAAGAACATATTCATGGAGGACCTATCATTCCATAAATAAGGGGGATAAAAATGGGTCGAAGGGTAAATCACACATGCCTAAAATCCCACGTTATTAGCATAAATTAATTGTCATTACCATATAATTTGCATTTGACTTATTAAAACTAGTCACTGAATGCATTTTTGAGGTTGGTAAAAGAGTCATATCAATTAGTTCTTGAAGCATGGGCTAAGTACACTCATGAGGGGAGTGGTTTTATTGAATGCATTTAAGAGGTGGGTGAGAGAGTCATCTCACCTAGATGTGATAACATGTGATGAGTAACATTGTGTTTTGAATCGCCTGGATCAAAACATGCATAAGAAAAAGAATTTGAGTAGAGGAGATAGCTAACTTTCAAAAAGAAAGAGGACAAAAAAAAATAGAGTTTTGGTGCTACTAGAGGAGAAAATACAATTTTTGTTGAAGACCAATCTCTAGTGTTGATATTTATGATAAGAACTAGTTTTTCATGTTTGCGAGGGGTTCTCATTTAGAAATCACTCAAGTGCTTCTGTAAAGGTTGTTGTAAGTGCTCCACTAGTAGTTAGATTTCCTAAATCCCATAACTAAGAGATTCCTTACCAATCTATGTTAGAGCCCTGGAGGGGATGGATATTTTTTAAGGTACTATGATACATAGAAATAAATATCATCCTTATATTGTGAAATATGATGGGAAAGAGAGTTGGCTAGTAGGAATTATTGTAGGGGTCACATCACTCTTAATTTACTAGGTATTGGTCTCTTAGTGTTGACTGTAGACATCCATAGGAGCATGCTCACATTTGTGGAATCATAGCCCTAGATTAGGCATGGCCTATTGTAGAGAGAATTAGTCCAATAATAAATATGGTTGGATGGAATATTTGACATTTGTAGCTAGCTGTGTAAAATATTTATAAGGATAAATATTCCAATCACTCTATTATTTAATATGTAAATGTTATGCTTGAATGTTATGTCCAATTTATGTTGTGTATGTTTAAATTTTGTTGTGCATGATTAATTCATCTACATTCTTGAATTTTAAAATCATTGACAGTCACATGAGCCTATATATCAGACAACATACATTCATTTATTCCAAAATGGTATTAAAGTTGGATTTATGGTAACATGCCTTAGACTAAGTGTCTAGGTATGTCACTCATCGTATTATTGGTATGTTATCAAAACTTAGCAAATTTTTAAGTATATGTATAAGTACATTCTCAACCTATTGGCCAAACAAGGAGCGACAATCCCAACAAGCCCAACTCGTGGGCATGATTCCAACTGAGGTATACTCTACAAATACCAAAATAGGGGAGCAACATCCACTAGTACAAAATTACTAATTAGTTACTAAAAAAACAACTAAAATTTTCATATAAAAGACCATTTTTCAATTGGTGACCAATAGTAGGTAATTTACAATATCTTATAATGCAACCAAATTTTAGTCATTTTAGCTTAGTCATTAATTGGTTTCCTCAATTTTACCTTCTAGTAGTATATTTAGTCATAAATTTGGTCATTAATTTTTCATTGGTTTAGTCATTAATTGTCGCAATTAATGACCAAATATATATCAAAATATATTGCTATATGAATCCTCGAGAAATCCAATTAATGACCAAAGAAATGTAACCAAATCGTTGGTCGTGTTATAAGATACTGTAAATTAGCTACCAATAGTCATATATATGCAAATTTTAGTCATCATTTAAAAAATCGATTAATGAGCAAAGAAATATGACTAAATTTTAGTCGTGTTATAAGATGTTGTAATTTAGCTACTAATAGTCATATACATGCAAAATTTAGTCATTATTTAATAATAACAAATTTATCATTTGCGGTAGTCATTTATTTTTTTTCGTATTTTCATATTCATTATATAAACGATTGATTTAGTAGTTTCTATTCATTCATTTATTCATGTTCATCAGTAATTAATATAAACTACTAATTTAGTAGTTTTATATTGATTTTATGTGTTTATTATTAATTGCCATAAATTAATTAGTATGATTTTGCAACCAAATTTTAAGAAAATGTCATACAATGTGCATGTTTATCTGATATGATAATGCAAACTTACATATGTTAATTACAAGAGTAAATAATATCAAGTGCAAATAAAAATAATTTCAACCATATAAATTTTATTATATAAAATATCAAGTATTACAATATGAGTTTCCAACTTAATATGGGTTGGACTACAATTTACACACGAAATATTGTTTCATCATTTCAAAACATTATCACTGTGTTGCCAAAGCATTGCAATTGAAGTGACCAACTCTGAAGGCTTGACCATCAGTCTCTATGAGTGTGTCTTATCTAAGATATTGGTTCTAAGGGTATCACTAGACAAATTCTCTTCTCTCTCTCATTTTGCATTTGTCGCTCCAGTGTTATTGTTCTCCTCTTTCTTCAATTGTTGGTTCTTACCATCAATATTGAGTTCCTCTCCTGCAAATGAAAGAAGATACAATGCAAAGTATAAGACATGAAAGACGATGAATACTTGAATATAAAATAAAGTAGATTATAAAATATTTCTATGACATATACCTCAACATTCAATAGTGTCCACTATGTGGCTAGATGACCTGTATAAACAAAGAAAATAAAATGTCACCATAGAAAATGGAATTGGAGGGGAATTCATCATGGATGCTAGGATTTTTGTGTGTGCACACATCATATTGCTCACTTCTAATTGTATAAAAAAACAAAGAGTATGAACAATGACATGTAGTGACATGTGGGTGTCTATTTGACTCGATGATATGTTTGATTTTTTAACCCATTCCAATCCTACCACAATGAAATTAAGAGAGACAAGGACACATGAAGGACTATCAATAAATGAAAGAAGAGACTTTAGAATGAAACTCAATTGTACCTTAATGTAACAATAAGTATTTGTAGCTTCCTAGTCACCGAGGAGCATCAAATCACACTGTGAAAAATTCTTTGCATTATGATAATTTGGTTGCACTGTTATACAGAAAAATGACCCCCTCATTAGCTCAGAGGGGAAAGACATGATAGCTGAAGCAAAGACCAAGATCACATGCCTTGTTTCCACACTAACGCTGGCTATACACTGAAAACCTGCTTTATAAAGCTTCTTAGTAAGCCTAAGGGTGCATTAGTGACCCTACTAACTCTAGTTGTTAGTTCAGGAACAACGTTAGTGGATCCTAATGAAGTTCTAAAGGTCAAAGGAGCAAATTGACTTATAAATATCTAGATATTTGCTCCTAAATCTACTCAAGAAAAGCAAGGAAACATCTCAAGTTCGACCTATTTGGGGGATTTCTAATCCTAATGAAGGAGGCAAATGGGAAAGAGCTGAAAAGCATGCCAACTTCATTGCTTTTACCCTAAGGAACTCATGGAGGAACTTGGCAACTCTAACTCAATTGATACATAAGAAAAGCTAGGGCTATGGTGATAAGGGTCAGATCATTTGAAAGGATAACATACTTGATTGTCGAGCATTGTCTCAAATCAAAAGAAGTTGGTAAGAAGGGAGAGAGAGAGAGAAGCTGGAGGGGTAAGGGAAGGCTAATGCAACAGATGGTTGTAATCACTCTTCCGACATTAATATAGAATTGTAGTTGTACTATCTACTCCATGGTGTTGGTACTATCATTCATTAGCTTGTTTGTCCAATACCTTTTAGCATGAGTAGCTTAGTTTTGTGTAAATAGATGTTCTATTATGTATTCATGTATTAGTTATCAAGGTTGTATGTTGTTATTATGCTTGTCTCTTCTATGTGTAGGACTTGATCTGGAGCTGGCTCAGGGGACTTCCACCTAGCTGCATTGCGCTCTCCAGCAAATATACACGGAGGCTTGAGGTAATCTATTTTTCCTACTTTGATAGTTAGTTATTATTTATGAACATGCATGTAACTTTGTGACGGTTGCAGATAATACTACAGTCTGCCAAAGGTCACAAGAAGACCTTTGAGGGTATCTTCATTCTCCATACACCGTGCATTTTATCCTATAGCAGAATTGGTGACTCCACTGGGGACTATACGTCTAGTTCTCGGTTTACCCAAACAGTTCTCAGTTTCCTCCTCCTTCTAAGACCTCCCTATATTTCTGCATTCCCTTTCTGACCCACCAAAACCTTGCTGCATTTTGCCTTCACATATTTAGCCTTGAATCTGATCCAAAAGGCCCTGTTTTGAACTATTTTCCCACACTAACACAGGTTAGCAGACTACATAGTGCTTTATAAAGCTCTGTGCCTGCATATACAAAGCGTTAGTGGACCCAGTAACTCTTTGTGGCCACTGCTACAGAGCATTAGTCCCCCAAAATCTTGATATACAGTTGTGTCTGCAAACTCAAGAGGATAGGAAGCCTGCTCATGGACTGAAAGAGGGTCCGCAACTGCATTTTGTTAGCAAGATCAGTGTCCTGAAAGAATTTTTTTTTAGGAAATAAGTTTTCTTTCTTTCTTAAAACATTTTTTATAAAAGAAAGATCCACATTTTTTATTCATTCTTCTGTTTAGCTCATTAAAAGCTACTTTATTTTGGTTTCAAGTAGTTGTTAGGAAAGCATTGGAAAGATTTTTGTTGGTTATGCATGTGTTAAAATGACTAGGATGCATGGAACAAATATGAATATGTGAAAGACTCTCACCTGTAGAATACAACTTGTTTTCATCGAATTGAATATTTTTTAAAGCATTGTCTTGTGCATGATTTTTGAGTCAGAGTCCCATCACATTTCATAAGTCAACTCCCCCACCGAAGACACTAAAAAAAGTACACATAAAATTTACCTAAAATCAATAAGTAACTCTTTATTGAGCAAACAAACATTAGTTTAGGATAGGATCTTGGGATAGGCAGTGTGAGTAAACTACCCAAGATTAGAAACCAAAACTAGTGTCATTAAAAGAGATAAAATTCCTTATGCACTCATACTACCAGGACCACTCTAGTCAAAGTGGAGCTAAATACGAGACAACATTGGACTATAAGTGAAGGTAGACCACCTTCGCTTGCAACTCCTTTGGGTATTCTGTGTATTGGGGATCCCTTCGGGGATTTCGGAGCTGAGTCAGGGACTCAAGTATCTTGCCCACACAACGTACTGTCTGCGACTATGTCCCCCCCAGTAGCGTCTATGATCTGAGGTATCCTTCGTGGCCAAACTTTTAGGGACTTACACAAGGTGACTGGGGCAGGCTGCCCTGGTACCTAAGACAAATGGACCTACTATGTCTTTAGTTTTTGGGAGGGTGTTCGTCTTCACGAGAGTACTTGGCCCCTCAATCTGGGCTTCGGGAAAAGCTCTAGAGTAACTATAACTATACATTTGGCCAACCCTCTCTGCTATTCATTGTGATATTGGGTTTCATCTCCAGTTATCGGTGTTTATCAGACATGGTCATTTCCCTCTGTTCGCTGATTGATCAACTTAGTGTATTTTTTATATTTTTCAAGTACCCGTGTGCTATCATTGAGACTTTAACAAATATCACGATAAAATTTATTGATAAAAATTAATGGCCACCCTTGTTAGGTAAAATTGACTAGGGATAGAGTCAAAGTTGACCAGGTTAAACAGTGATGGTTTTGGGGCACATGGTATTGTGCACCCATAGTATTCTATTCGTGGTATTATAAGTAATGGAGCTTATAAAGGCTGGAAGGACTTCATTGTAATGTAAGACCTAGAGGTGAGTGGTGAAGGCTCACCTGGTCGAATTGGCTAGGGTTTTGGCCAATGCTAATAAGATCTTATTAGGTTGGGTTTTTCCCCAGATTTGGGGTTTTCCCGGATAAACATTTGTGTTTATGTGTTTATGGTTGTTGGTTGGTTATTTTTATATTATTCCTCCGAGTAATTATTTATGTTATGCAGTAAATTTCTTAACAACTGGTATCAGAGCCAGATATTGGCTTCAAAGGGATTCTTTGATGCCAGGGGTTTATAGTGCCTGATGAGATCAATGTAGCCTTTTTACAGATCTGGGTTTGGAAAATAATTGTGGAACAATCATACGTGGAAGAACCTCGAGGAGAATGTGCGGAAGATAGTGCTGTAACTGCCAGGGATCGCAATGCATTTGTGATATTTACCATTTTGGAACATGTTGACGAATTGTTTGGGATTCATGCGACTATTTAAAGAAGGTCAGCAGAAGAAAATTGTTCATGCGGCTTCGAAAATTGTTCTTTTTCTGCTACATGAGGCCACCAGTGTTGGAATCTACAAGGTTCTTGTTGGGCTCGCAATTGGAGCGGTTTGATAGAAGTTTTTGAGCAAATCAAATTGAGAGAGGATGGATCAGAATTGCAGCAGCAATAAACAAAAACAAAAAAAAATAATGAAGTCAAAATTATTGCATGTAAATGGGCATACTACTATAAGATATGGTAAGGCATGTGTACCCCTCGGTGATCACCGGTAAAGTCTGGGGTAGACCTAGGTGATAGGGGGATGTCGGGTTAATAATACCCCGGGTAAAAACTCTGAGGGGGGTAAAAGATAGAGTGAGCGGGATTGTCTCACTTAGCAGGTTTGGCTGGAGTTAGTCAAGGAACCCCAAGTCAAGTTTAAGGGGGGAATTGTTGGGTAAACTTAACTCGGGATAGAGTCAAAGTTGACCAGGTTAAATAGTGATGGTTTTGGGGCACATGGTATTGTGCACCCATAGTATTCTGCCCGTGGTATTATAAGTAATGGAGCTTATAAAAGGCTGGAAGGACTTCATTGTAATGCAAGACCTGGAGGTGAGCGGTGAAGGCTCACCTGGTCGAATTGGCCAGGGTTTTGGCCAATGCTAATAAGATCTGATTAGGTTTGGTTTTTCCCCGGATTTGGGGTTTTCCCGGATAAACATTTGTGTTTATGTGTTTATGGTTGTTGTTGGTTATTTTTATATTATTCCTCCGAGTAATTATTTACGTTATGTAGTAAATTTCTTAACAACCGTGGCTACATCCAGCCCTCGTCGTCAATCTAGATGATTGTTAGGACTTCCTCCTCTCATTATGGAAGATCCACCAAGCTCCAGTGAACCAGATTCCCCATCTTCGGGGAATCAGTCTCCTAGATCTCACACGAAATCTATTTGGACAACTGACGATTCAAGTTTGCTGGAGGATTTCTTTACCGAAGGATTTCTTCCTCCCTTTAACCCTCTGCTCACGAATCCGTTGGACCCACTCTTGGTTCCTGTGGCACCTGTACTCCCTGTCTCTTTAGTTGGAACATTTCCATCTACCCCGTTGATGACTAACGGGTCATGGAACTTTGTGGACACTTTTGGTCCTCCACCACTTCCCTAGTCGATAGTCACCACCACACCGTTGATGGAGAATCCCGCTATCCCATTTGTCCCAGGTACAACCACTCACATGACACCCTCCATGAGTGGAACCTAGCCGATGCTAGGTTCCACCCCTTTAGTGTCAAAATATATACCTTCGATAAGTGCTACATACAACACTCCTTATAACGCTCAACATAGAACTATTAGTGCGATGCTCGTCCACCAACAATATGGTCAGCAACCATTGTATAGTTCAAACCCCTAGATTCAAGTATCTGGGGGCATTCCCAATAAGCGCATACTGGTCAGGAATGTAACAGTTCCCCCTCCATTCTTAGGCATGCATGGTCAGTCATTGATTGACATGAGCATTACTTATGTCAATCAAGGACATATGGTTAGTTCTGTAGTGGGCGAGAATCCTCAAGGAGGTCCCAACCAATCCATGGGGGCACCCTACTCACAAATTCAAATGAGTCAAGGGGGAACTACTTATCCTGGGGGCAATTCTATACCCCAACATCACATTACCCATGGAAATCCACACTACAACGCCATACCCCAAGGCAACTACTATACCACACAACCTATGTATAATATTGGGACTCAAACAATGGGACGACCATAAGGATCCTCAAGTCATATGTCATTGCCTTGGTCCGAGTCGAGGGCACTACACACTTTGCCTTTCTTGGCAACATTGGATATCCCTGACTTGTACAAAATTACAAATGACCCCATCTATCATATCTTACTTTGGTCGCTAATCCCGCATAAAATACCAACAGACATCCCCAAGTTTGAAGGGAAACAAGGGGAGGATCTGGGCACCCATATCACCACCTATCATCTTTGGTGTGTTTCCAACTCCATGGTGGGAGATAATGTCCAGTTATGTCTTTTTCCCCACACCCTCACCGACAACACAACTATGTGGTACATTGAGTTACCACGCGCATCAGTAAATACCTTCGACGCTCTAACGATGGAATTCTTAAAGCACTTCCAGCTACCCATCCGCTATGAGACTGGGACAGAGCTTCTCACTTCATTACGTCAGGATACCACAACCCACATCTTTGATCATATACATGAATGGAGACGTAGGTGGAAGTTAGTCAAAGCTCCCCTCCCAGACTATCTCTTAGTGGACTGGTTTTGCAAGTCCCTACTCCTGTAAATCGCTAAAGATCTTGCCTTAGGTGGTGCAATCATAGAAGACCAATCCATAAGTCGTGCCTAGCACTTAGATCTTATATATTCATAGTCTGACACTCTTTACAATGTAATCCCCAATGCCCCTCGTAACTCCAATGCATCCGCTACTCAGCACCCCAGAACGCACATCGATGGGATTATCGGTGCAACCTCTGGGGCTGCTGTAAAACAACTCAATGGTCACATTGCCCAGATGTTAGTGGACCCCTCTACCAAATCAACTGCTCTTCCTACTACCACGATAAACTCTGTGCAGTCTATGAAAAAACCCAGTGGTAAGAACAAGAAGAATAAGAAAAAGACCACTCCTTCTGAGGAGAAGTCAACAAAGAAGCAAAACCCAAAGTAGAAGGCCACTACACCTCCTGACAATGGAAAGGATAAACCCACCTGATTCCCTTGCAAAATTTGTGTGCAAGTCCACATGACATATCTGTATCTGCGTCTTCAAGAATGCACAAATTTCATTGCTAAAAAGGACATCGGAAGGACCCCTGCTATCCTGAATAATCCTTTCCTCGCTCAACGACAACAACACCTTATTGCAAACCAACCCTAACCCCCGCAAGGGGGAAATGGTGGTTCGCAACACCCTTTAGTTGGTGAAGGACCCTCTACCGTTTACACCTTTGAAACGGTAGATCTACAAACAAGATCCAAATCCTATGGAGCTCTTGTCGCTCATGCAAAGGAACCTTCCTCAAGTCAAAACCCATCGCCGCCCAATGATTTGCATATGGAAAGGCCGGTTGCTGACCTTGTGATTTGCCCCCCTAAAGGGGCACTTCAACGCGCAACACACAATACATCTGCACGTGCTGCCCAAAACTACAGCATTGTAGAAGACTTGGCGCAAGCGCCGTTGGCTATGCCAGCGCTCGAAGTATTACAAACATGTCCAGTACAAAGGAAAGCTTTGCTTTTGGCCATTGGTGGTATCAACCCATATGATTCCATGCTTGCAATTTTCGACATGGAAAAGTGTAAACCTCCCCTTTCTCACCAGCTTGCATTTCAGGTGAAAATCTTTTCGAAAGGTAAAGGTATACATAGAACTGTCATCGACGAAGGTGCTTCTACCTACGTCATGTCGGCTTCATGTTGGCTCACTTTGGGTTCTCCAACCCTATCCCCGCCGTCGAATTCCCTTAAAGCTTTCGACAACCACAATTTCATCCCAAAAGGTTACCTTGCTGACTACCCCATCACTCTGAGTGGGAAAACAGTAATGGTGGATATTGAAGTCATGGATCATAAACTCGACTATCATCTACTTTTGGGTCACAATTGGACTTATCCCATGAATGCCATTGTGTCTTCCGTCTTCCATATCATCCTATTTCCCTTAGATGGAAAGATAGTCATAGTGGACCAACAGTCCTTTTTCACCCTAGATTACTCCTCGTTACCAAGCGGCTTTGTACCCTTAGTGGGTGGTGCACCTAACTCTTACATCAATATCAGTACTAGTCTACTGAAGGCTTCTTCCCTGATGGGTTGTTTCCCTCTTCAGCCACCCAAGGTTTCACATATGGTCAATATGCTTTCATATATTCCTCATGAACAGACCGATCCATGGATCCTACTGGCTCCTTTAGACATTGACACTTACGGAAAACAAATGCCGCTATCACCAGCTGAATTGGCCTACCAAGCCATTCAATCTACTTCCACATCTCTGGTCACTTTAGTTACGGCCAACAGTACCATTGCCCCTCCCATAATCGCTCCTTTTTTCGATCCACTCAATCAAGTCCTACCTACGGACGAAGCTATTAGAGAAATCATGAGTTTAGAAGAGCGACCTTGGGAGGACTCGCACCATCGTGTTTCGATATCTGATTCAAACACGATGCCTCTTCAAATCCTATCATTTGACGCACTTGAAATCGTTTCCTCACCATATACGACTATCCAAACTTTGGACTCTGAGGGAAACATGGGTAATCTTTCAAAGACATTTCCCATCGATATTTCAGTCAAGACAGGCATCGTGGAAAACATACAGATTGGATCCAATCGCAATCCTGAGGAAATTGCGAGCTTCACCTACCCCTTTAAGGACTTCCGTGATGTTTTCGCTTGGTCTTATGAGGAAATACATGGGATAGACCCTTCTATTGTCAAGCATGAGATCAAGAAGTATCGAGCATTCTTTTTACAGTATTTTTCTTGCTCGTTAATATCAAAATTCCTCTAGTCTCCTTCTTCAGGCTTGTTAAACTACCACGAAGAAGATCGAGCGTTCTTTTTATGGTATTTCTCTTGCTCGTTAATCCGAAAAACCTCAAGTCTCCTTCTTTGGGCTCGTTAAACTACTACAAAGAAGATATGAGCATTTTCTTTTATGGGATATTTTCTCACTCTTAAACTGAAAAATCCACGAGTTTGTCATCTTTGGGCTCGCTAAACACATATGACGACAGTCTGAGAAACTCTTTTTCGCTCTTTTTCTAGCTCATTAAACTAAAAAAGATCATTAGAGCATTCTTTTAAGGCGCTTTTTTCTCGCTCATAAAACTGAAAAAATTCCCGAGTTTTTTCTTTAGGCTCGTTAAATATTTATAAAGATGACCCAAGCATGCTTTTAGGTAGTTTTCTCGCTCGTTAAACTAAAAGATCCCGAGTTTTTATCACCAGGCTTATTAAAAATATATGGCAGCAACAAGAGCACTTGCTTTTTTGGGACAATTTCTCGCTCTTAAATCGAAAAATCCCTGAGTTTTTCCCCTTCTTCGGGCTTGTTAAATCTACGAAGAAGGAACGAGTAGTTATTTTACCTCTTTTTCCTTGCCCAATAAACTGAAAAACATACCTTGAGTTTTCTTCATTTGACTCGTTAAATTTTGATGAAGGTATTGAGTTTGTCGTCGCGTGACTCATTCAAAATTCACGACGAAAAACGAGTTTAGTCCATCTCCTCGTACTCGTAACAAAATGAGGTCAACATCTATTGAACATAGGTTTCTCTTTATTCGGATTCAATAGATTAATTCACAAAAAAGTAACCGATCTGGGTATACTATTAACCTTTTTTCGCACCCGGTTAACAATTATGACAAAGGGACCACCATGGAGTCTTTCTTTATGATATTTTTAGACTCTCTAAATATGAAAAGACCACCGAGTTGTCTCGTCTAGACTCATTAAATTAAATAGACAAGATATAGAGTTGCTCTTTTTACTATCCTTTTCAGACTCTCAAAACATGAAAAGATCGACGAGTTTGCCTATCTGGACTCATTAAACTAATCAGATAGGGCATAGAGTCGCTCTTTTCGCGGTCCTTTTCAGACTCTTAAAATATGAAAAGATCGACGAGTTTACCCAGCTGGACTCACTAAACTAATAAGACGGGGAAAGTAGACAATACAATTGCATTCAGTATTAGAAAGTGTGGTTTGGCAGCAGTCGTTCCCTTGAACATGGCACTCCCTCAGATAAAACTTCCTTGTGATGACCTCTCAATATGAATCCTACCATCCTATGAGTTTAGCCTAAATACCCCGATGTTCTTGCATTTCTGTATCCTAACACTCTTTGGTGTTCATAAGTCTAGTGCTGCATGGTTAAAACTGTTGTCGTGCCTTCTATTGTTCAAGGGTTAACCTTTTTTTTCCTCCATCAACCCATCAAGCATATCCTTTCATCATGCCCTTTGTTGTTTAGACCCAATGCTCAAAGATTCCTTAAAAAACAAAACATTCTTGTCCCGTTTCGTGTCGATTGATGTAGGAAAAATTATTGCCTACCTTTCGACAGGTATCTTCCTATCGACTTCAACACTCTATCTAGGAAGACAACCCAAAAACACATTCAGTGCCTTGGTACTTGCAGACATTAGTGGTAGGCCGCCTTGTGTTTGATCAGGGGTTCTCATTATTGGCTCCTGGTTAAGCGATTCTACGGGTGTTCGATGACAAAAACATCTTTCACACTCGTTATATTGTACTGTGCATCTTGGAGACCATCACCATTATTGGTGGCCTTCCTCACATTTGTTAATGGTCTCCATTATTGACTGGTAATCAAATGATTTCGTGCATGTTCGACATCAACGCATATATTCACATGTATCGATCTATGCCATCGGTGAAGTGGAAATCAAGACCTTGGGTAGAAGCTTGCATCAATCAGCCTTGCTTCCTCTCCCAAGTTGCGTATATTGTTTTTTGGAGATAGCTCATCAGAATGATCCTATTATGACACCAGATTTGCATTGTGCTTATCGGCGGCCAACATTGTCATATCTCATTTATGAGAAAATCACTCTGACATAGCTGCTGAGCATGGGAATGCCCGATGCGGGACATGATTTTAGTAGTTTTATATATATGTGTTGTATCAGGTTTCCCGTACCACCCGAATCTCCGATCCTCTCTCTCTATTTGTTGAAGAAGGAAAATTACAGTTAAGTAAAGTATTTAGGCCATTGTCGCAGCCTCTGATCTCACACTTTAGGGGGCATCTGTTATACAGCAAAATGACCCCCACATTAGCTTAGAGGGGAAAGACATGATAACTGAAGCAAAGACCAAGATCACATGCCTTGTTTCCACACTAACGTTGGCTATACACTGACAACCTGCTTTATAAAGCTTCTCAGTAAGCCTAAGGGTGCGTTAGTGACCCTACTAACTCTAGTTGTTAGTTCAAGAACAACGTTAGTGGATCCTTATGAATTTCTAAAGGTCAAAGGAGTGAATTGACTCATAAATATCTAGATATTTTTCTCCTAAATATACTCAAGAAAAGTAAGGAAACATCTCAAGTTCGACCTATTTGGGGGATTTCTAATCCTAATGAAGGAGGCAAATGGGAAAGAGTTGAAAAACATGGCAACATAATTGCTTTTACCCTAAGGAACTCATGGAGGAACTTGGCAACCCTAACTCAATTTCTACATAAGCAAATCTAGGGCTATGGTGATAAGGGTCAGATCATTTGAAAGGATAGCATACTTGATTTTCGAGCATTGTTTCAAATCAGAAGAAGTTGGTAAGAAGGGAGAGAGAGAGAGAAGCTGGAGGGGTAAGGGAAGGCTGATGCAACAGATGGTTGTAATCACTCTTCCGACATTAATATAGAACTGCAGTTGTACTTTCTACTCCGTGGTGTTGGTACTATCATTCATTTGCTTGTTTGTCCAGTACCTTTTAGCATGAGTAGCTTAGTTATGTGTAAATAGATGTTCTTTTATGTATTCATGTATTAGTTATCAAGGTTGTATGCTGTGATTATGCTTGTCTCTTCTATGTGTAGGACTTGATCTGGAGCTAGCTCCAGGGACTTCCACCTAGCTACATTGCGCTCCCTAGCAAATCTACACGGAGGCTTGAGGTAATATATTTGTCCTACTTTGATAGTTAGTTACTGTTTATGAACATGCATGTAACTTTGTGATGGTTGCAGATAATCTTACAGCCTACCAAAGGTCCTGGGAAGACCTTTGAGGGTATCTTCATTCTCCATACACCATGCATTTTATCCTATAGTATGCACTTGCACTAATCCTCTATAGTAGTCCCTTGACTTGCCTATAGATATAATTTTAGAAACAATCCTACTCCTGCAATTCTTCCCTATATGGATCATGTTTGTCCCCCCTTAGTGATAATTATTTTTCAAGGCAACAGAATAGAACTCTTAAATTGCATCATTGCCTTTCAAAACAATGCTTGAGTATTTCCAGGTGATTTTTGAACCAATCCCTACTCAAGTCCATGAAATCCTTGATTTATCTGCATCGCAAAAACCTCTTTTCGTAATAAAATTATAAATCCCACATCTGCATTCCTCGTCCCTGATATAACAATTCTTTAAAGGGGAATACTTTATCATTGCTCCCTCGGTGCAATAGAGATCCACCACTGTGGCATGGATATGATTGGTGTCATAAAATGGTATAGTTCATCCTTCAATATATGTCACAGAACTCCTCTCACCTCACAAAACTCCTCTCATCTACAAAAATAAGAGTCCTCTCAAAATGCCTGGTCTCCATCTCATTCATCCTGAAATAAGTATATATTTCCATGGGTGACAAAGTGTGCTTGGAGATTTAATAGAAGGATCTATCACTAAAAAAATAAAAATACAATGCAGCATAATGGTTATCAGCAGGAGCAACAACCCTGCCAAGCTACTTCCTAACTAGATAAAGATACTCTTGAATTACCTCTTATAATGAACAAAAGATAAAATCAACTACCTATAGAGTCTACCTATGAATGGTAGCAATGAAAACACTATCGAAAATGACATCTACAACAACATTAGTCAATCTCTTCTTCTAGTCAAGGGCGTGCCCAACTTTTGAAAAGTATCAAGGAGGTCAGGGTCCACCTCATCCAAGCTCCTGTTCTTCTTCTACTCTCTCTGTTTAGGTTTAAAATAATACCAAAGGTCTTTGAAATTGATGGGTGGGTAAAAGTTATCAGACCATTGAGTTCTTCCATTTTTAATCATTGTCTGTAAGAATTGAATCTAAATTGCAAAAGTCATTTAGGTTCCTTCTTTATAGATGAAATTAACCCAAGCTTTGGAGAGTTGTAAGGTTTAATGGATCTAAGTATATTCTACTTAAAATATAGTAACATGGTTTAAAATTGTACGCATTGAGATCAAAACCTAAGGATGAAATAAAAAAGATTTTATGTTCATGATTACAAGAATTTTTAATTTCATGTAACAAAGTTTGCGGAAGGCCTAGCATTTGCATCCTACCAGAAAATTTTCTTGCACCACTTGAGCCCTTTTAATTTGGGCATGGTAGATTCCATTACACAAACAATCAACCACTAAAAAAAAGGTGAAAAGAAAAAAAAAATCATGCATTCTGACCCTAGAAAAGTTAGGGAGGAGCGAACTGATCTGTACAATAAGGACATGCAAAATGCTTACTTGTCCATTGCCTTTTGATGAATTGTTGGCCGCAATCAAGATCTGCATTATCATAATGATTAAACCCTTTGTACAATAAGGACATGCAAAATGCTTGCTTATGCATTGTCTATCATAATCATTAAACCCTTTGTACAATAAGGACATGCAAAATGCTTACTTGTGCATTGCCTTTTGATGAATTGTTGGCCGCAATCAAGATCTGCATTATCATAATCATTAAACTCTCAACTCTAGATAAAATTTATGATTTGATCATATAAACCCTCAAAATTATTTACTCATAAGAACAAAAATCCTCTTTAGTAAAAAGGAATAACATAGTCCAAATTCATACCCATGTACAAATTACCAAAATATCATAATCATTAAACCCTCAACTCTAAATAAAATTTATGCTTCGATCATATAAACCCTCGAAATTATTTACCCATAAGAACAAAAATCATCTTTAGTAAAAAGGAATAACAGAGTCCAAATTCATACCCATGTACAAATTATGAAAATATCCACGCCCAATGACCTTGCCCTTATCAAAATTATTTACCCATACAAAAAAGGAAGAATAAAGTCCAAATTCATACCCATGTACAAATAACCAAAATATCCATATATCACGTTGATGGTCTTACTTCTTTAGGAAGAAGGAGTTCAAATTCATACCCATGTACAAATAACCAAAATATCTTCCTTCTTTTGGAATTTCCACGTAGTTATAAACAAGACAGAGAAAAATATAGTGCTACAATGTGATGTTGTAATCTGTGAATATTTTATAGTGCTACAATGTCATGTTGCAATCTGTGAATATTTTATTTGAACCCAGCCCTAAACTCGAAATGAAAAAGAAAATAAATATTCATAATAGAAAAAATAAAAGAAATATTTATAATATAAAATAAAATATATAAATTGCAATTCGGTTAAATGATTTATTTTTAATAAGAATTTGTTATTTTATCGTAAGACACTAAGTTAAAAAGAAGAAGAAGAAGTGAAAAATGATATTGGGATGAGTGTAAACATTTAAATATGACCTCAATTGATAATAAAAAGTTAAATTAATAAAATAATAAGTTTTAATTTGTTATATTTTGATTTTGTTATTAACTTGTGAATAGGCTTTGTTACAATACCATGGGCCAATAACATGGATTATCAATAATACAAGTCCAAAAACATAACTTATTTCACAACCAAAATATTTTACAACAATATGACAACATTCATAACTTATTTCACAACCAAAATATTTTACAAGAATATGACAAGATTCTTAACCGCGGATATTCACCCCCACATTACCACAGACATTATGGTAGCTATTATTAACTTGTAAAAAATAGCCTTTGTTACAATACCATGGGTAAATACCATGGATTATCAATACCACATGCCCAAAAAACATAAATTATTTCACAATCAAATATTTTATAACAATATGACAAGATTGTCAAAGATGGATATTCACCCTCACTTTACCATGCATATTAACTTGTAAATCCACTTTGTTACAATACCATGGGCCAATACCATCGCTTATCAATGTCACATGTCAAAAAACCATAACTTATTTCATAGTAAAATATTTTATTTTAATTTAATTTTACAACATTTTTTTAGTTGAATCTAAAAGGGAAAATGTTACACTTTGAGATATATCTAAACCCTCTATCCTTAAGACTACTAAAAATATTCCCATAGAAATTAAATTAAGGTTTAAATAAAATTAAGCTAAGATGGATCTAAGATGGTTCAATATATATATATATATATATATATATATATCTATATATATAATATATATATATATATATATATATAAATATATATAAAGAATTGGACATAGATCCATCTTAGCTAAGGATCGAGCAAATTGACTAATTAGAATAGATTAAATACAGTGCATGATTTTTTTAATTGATCCAAAATATACCACAAGTCCAAAACCATAACTTATTTCCCAATATGACAAGATTCTTAACTGTGGATATTCACCCCCACATTGCAGTAGATATTATTAACTTGTGAAAAATATCCTTTGTTACAATACCATGGGTCAATACCACATGCCAAAAAACCATAAATTATTTCACAATTAAAATATTTTATAACATTACCACATGCCAGAAAAAACATAAATTATTTCACAATCAAATATTTTATAACAATATGACAAGATTGTTAACCATGGATATTCACCCTCACTTTACCATGGATATTAACTTCTAAATCTGCTTTGTTACAATACCATGGGCCAATACCATGGCTTATCAATACCACATGCCAAAAAACCATAACTTATTTCATAGTAAAAATATTTTATTTTAATTTAATTTTACAACATTTTTTTAATTGAATCAACAAGGGAAAATGTTACAATTTGAGATATATGTAAACGCTCTATCCTCAGGACTACTAAAAATATTCGCATAGAGAGAGAGAGAGAGATGGAGTTGGAGTGGGAGATAATGGGAAGAAAGAACAAAGACATAGAGAGATAGAGGTGGAGAGAGAGAAGAGTGAGAAGGGAGAGATGAAGAGAGAGTGAGGGAGAGAGGAGAGGATAGATATAAGGAGAGAAGGGGAAGGGAGAGATATGGAGACAGAGATGGAGAAGGACAGGGAGGGGGGGATATGGTGATAGAGTTGGACGGAAGAGAGAGGGAGAGAGGGAGAGTGATTTTTGGGGGAGAGATAGAGGGAGGTGGGAGATAAGGGATAGAAGAAGGAAGATAGATATGAGGAGAGAGAGATGGAATTGGAGGGGGTAGGAGAGGGAGGGAACAAGAAAAACATAGAGGAGGAAAGTTGGAGAGAGAGAGGGGGTGACAAGGGAGTCATGGAGAGAGAGTGAGGGAGAGAGGAGAGAGGGAGGGAATAGAGAGAACGATATAGATAGAGGGGGAGAGAAGGGGAAGAGAGATATAGACATAGAAGGGGAAGAGAGGGAGAGAGAGTGTGTGTATGTTTGGGAGGTGAGATAGAGAGAAGGACTAACAAAGAGACACATATAAATATAGATATTATATAGTATTATATAACCAACCTAGATCCATATTAACCCTATAACTATCAAGTTCCGAGAGGGATCCAATCTCTCAAGGTGAAAACATTTCCTCAAGTTTTGCACTAGAAAAAAAAGTTTGCACCTCAAGAGATTGGACCCCTTTCAATGCTTGATAGATCCGGGGTTAAAATGGATGTAGGTCGATTAGTATTAAATTAAAGTAGTTTTTATTTGATATTATAGTCTTAAAAATTAAAATTTCCCTTTGAGTTAATTTCAAACTAGAACTATATCCAATTAGATTCAATGAATAGATTTTTAAAAAATACATAAAATAATTTTTTATTACTAAAAAATATATTTTTAAAATTACAAATTATTAGAGATACATAGTGCAAAGTTGGCTCACCTATACACCATGTGAGGATGAATAAGTCTTTAAGGAAGGATAACCTTTCAACCAATATTTAACAACCTTTCAATACCATATCACTTGTAAGTTTAGATTTCTTGACACAATTAAGATGACTAACGTAAAAAACTGATTCATATTATTGTAGTACTTGTTAGGTAGTTGTATTTTTGTTCTTAGACTAAATTAGTCATTCATGTTAGTCATTTTTAGTTGTATTACTTATTAACTAGTCACATATTTTAACCTGTGACTAAATTAGTGATTTATGTTAGTCGTTTTTAGTTCGGTCACTTAAGATTGCTCGTTTTTGGTAGTATTTCACTTGAAAAAGTTGTAGTGACTAACGTTTTTAGTCACCTAGTCACTAATTGCTCATTTTCTACTAGTGATCTTCAACCCTATGGGTAAAATATGCAGGAGCAACGTCTATGACCCTATAATTTATCTAGAGATCCCTTAACCCTGGGAGCTATCCATCTCAATTTGTCACCCTAGGAGCTTAGACAGGGGGGAGAGTTGACTCAATTTTCTTGATTAGTGATGCCCCTTATTAGAAGGGGTCACATACATCAGTCCAAGCTGCTCTCTTAAGACTAAGAACATCCATTTTGGAAAATCCTTGGTGAGAACATCTACAATCTACTCATTTGTCGATATATGATGGATTATAACAACTCCTCTCTGCACCATGTCTTGAATGTAGTGATATCAAATATCTATGTGCTTGGAATTGTCATGAAATAAAAGATTCTATGCCAAATAGATCCCACTCTTGTTGTCATGATATATTGGTGTAGTGTCTAGGACTTGCTCAAATAGCCCTCTAAAGAGCTTCCTCAACCAAACTACATTGCAACTAGCCATGCTAATGGTAATGTACTCTTCCTCAATGGTACTCAATGCTATGGACTTCTGCTTCCTACTCATTCAAGATATAATAGTAGATCTAATACAAAAAAAACATCCATACATACTCAACAAAATTTGTTGCCCACTTAACATCGGTATATCCATGAAGTCGAACATCTCCGATAGTATGTATCAGATCAATGATGATCATCCCATGCAAATATCTCAAAATGTGTTTAGTAGAAATCCAATGAGCATGGATAGGCTCGGTCATAAATTGAATCAATGTGTTCAATACATAACATATGTTTGGATGATTGTTCACTAAGAACACTAGAGCCCCAATCATAACTCTATATACTCAGATGGATTCGCTAATTTGGGTCCTACAGCTTCTCCACATAACTTCTTGAAATCCATTTCCATCAGTGTGGGAAAATACTTGCTTTCTGTCATTCCAATTTTATCCAATAGCTTCATGACATATTT
Source organism: Pinus taeda (assembly GCA_000404065.3). Lineage (NCBI taxonomy): Eukaryota > Viridiplantae > Streptophyta > Pinopsida > Pinales > Pinaceae > Pinus > Pinus taeda. The sequence continues at coordinate 95,883 of APFE030604047.1, forward strand.
TCCTTGTGAAAGGAAAATTTCACTGGACCTTTGCCACACCTCAAGGCCTAGAAAGTAGTTCATGAGTCCAAGATCCTTCATCTTGAATTTAGAGGCTAACTCCCTCTTACACTTGATCATAAGGGGCTCACTACCTATCAAGAATAGATTGTCAACATATAGAACCAAAATCAATTGCATACTTTGGACTACCTTCAAGTAGAGGTTGGGATCAACATTGCTTCTTGCGAATCCTAGCTTCACCAAATAACTATCTATGCGGGTGTACCATGCTCTGGGGGCTTGCTTCAAACCATACAATGCCTTATTCAAACTACAAACATGTGATTTTTGATCCTTTAATTCAAACCCCTATAAATGTTCAATGTAAACTTCTTCATGTAACATGAAATGGAGGAATGTTGTCTTTACATCCATCTGATGTAGTCCATCCATTACTTGTGGCAAGAGAAACTATTGAGTGAATGGTTTTTTATCGAGCCACAGGTAAAAATATGTCGTCATAATCTTCTACCTCTTTTTTGGAGAATCCTTGGGCCACGAACCTTGCTTTATATTTCTCAATGCTACCTCCAACTCAATGTTTCATCTTGAATAGCCAATTTGAAGTCACCACAGACTTCCCCTTCAGTCTCGACACAACATCCCATACATCGTTTTTCATAATAGACTCATATTCTTTAAGCATAACATCCTTCTATACTTGTTCTTTCACCACTTGTTCAAAGGTGGGAGGTTTGGCTTGAATCATAGTGTTCATGGGTAAAACATATCCTTAGTAACGGCATGACTTATTGCTATCTATAAATGATATTCGAAAGATAAATTGTCTCTCATCATCCTGTAATGTGTCACGAAGCCAAAGTGGCCTCTTCCTAGTAGGATGGTCACATGGAGGAGGGTCTAAGGGATCCATGGGCTCCATGGGATCATCAACATTATATGTCTTAGATTCAAGCATGGAAGGACCATCTAAAATATTCATATCATCATTAGTCTTCTCAAGAGGAGGAGGTAGCGAAAGGTCCCTTGCTTTCACAAGGGAAACATCTTCATAGAACGTTACATCCATGCTAATGTCAACCTTCCTTTAACCAGGAATTATATTCTAAAAGCTTTAGATTTTTCACAATATCCAACAAACGTACCTTTTCTTCCAGTGGCTTCTAGTTTGTTTCTTTTCTCCTTCGGCACATGGAAATATATAGGATAACCAAAGATACAGAGATGGCCAACATCAGGCTTGGAACCTATGAACACTTCGTCGGGAGTATTGTTGTCCAATGCTTGATGAGGCACCCTATTTTGAACATATACGACAACATTTGTTGCTTCTCTCCAAAGGAACTTTGACAACTTTTGATCATGGAGCATGGCACAAGAAACATCTACAATAGATCTGTTCTTTCTTTCAACTACTCCATTTTTCTTGGGATTATAGGGCACAATCATCTCTTTATTGATACCTTCATTCTTGTAAAGATTGATGAACTCATTTGAAATGTACTCGCCACCATTGTTAGATCTAAAGATTTAATTTTCTTCCCTGTTTGATTTTCGACCAAAGGTTTGAACTCCTTGAACATTTCGAAAACTTCATAATTGTGCTTCAAATAATATATGCATGTATTTCTTGAAAAGTCATCAATGAAGGTGATGTAGTGGTGATGGCCACCAATAGAATGTATAGGCATCAAACCACATAAGTCAAAATGAATGAGATGGATGATGTCATTTGTCCTGTTCTCGCTAGAGGGGAATAGTCCCCTTATCTTCTTTCCACTAGCACAACCTAGACATGCTCCATCATGTCGGGCTTGAGCATCAAGAATACTAGACTCCCAATTTCCTCAATTTCGGAAGAGCATCATAATGTAACAGGACCAATATTCAGTGCCATAGCTCGCTTAGATGACTAATATTATGGACCAATGCTAGAAGAGGTATTTCGTAACCCTGTGGAGACCTTCAAATCTTGATCCCAATGTGAATGCATATCTCATGGATGATCCAACAGGGAAAGTATAAAATTTTACCCTGATGAAGGAAACCCTCATCCCTTTGTCTTCCAAGTCATATATTGATACCAAATTCTTCTTCAATCCTGAGACATGCATCACATCATGCAGAAAAACAGATTCCCATACTCCAAATGGAATTTGACATACCCAAATCCTTTAACAGGGTGAGTGGAGTTGTCTTCGAGAATAATTTTCAAATTTGACTCCCTCTCCACCAAATTAGAGAGAAATTCCTTATACCTAGAGAAATGATGAGTGGCCCCACTATCAACCAACCAACTGTCGCACTAATTCAGAGGAGAGAAACTAGTAGAGGAAAAAAATGAAATGATTTAGAATGATTGCCAACATTACTTTCATACCTAGAGTACCTTGACTTCTCCTTAGGATGATGATCTTCTTCATCGTCACTTGGAGAATCTCTTCTTCTTCTTTCATCTCTTCCATTGCGATCATTCCTTCGGTCATGTCCTCTTTTTTAATAATAAAACATGTTGTTGTTGCTTCTAGTGTTGTGGAGTGGACCATTTTCTTCTTAGGGCAATATCGAACATAAAAACCCTTCTTGTGAAAATTGTAGCATTCAATGTGAGATGATGTTCTATCATTCATTTTGTTTTGTGTTTCGAGGTGAAAGTTTTCTTGAATTTAATGGACCTCCTTTCCCTTTCTTCTTCTTGTTTTGAGTGATGAATACAACGAAGTCTCCTTCTTCATGCTTTTGAATCCTTCATCTTGATATCATCCATGATTCTTCTTGAGTGGTATTTCCAACAATGTCATCAAATGATAGTAAGGTATTGTTGTTGCGTATAGTAGTAATGAAGGTTTGCCAAATGGGAGGGAGACCTCTAAGAGTTACAATCACCAATTCCCTGTTAGGAACAACTTATCCAACTATTTCCAATTGATCTCTAAGATGAGATGTCCTCATAATTTAGGATTGCACAGACTCCCCTTTGTTCATCTTCATGTCTTTGAGTTGATCTTTCAAGGAGATGATTTCATTCAAATTGTTGACTTCATTCATGACAACTATATTATCATACATGTTCTTAAACTTTCTCAAATTTCCAACATATGCAAGTAGACTATCTTGTAAACCGTCAATTATAATTTTCTTTATTTTTAACTCACCTTTCATGTGCTTTTTCTTGGTAGAAACATAAGCATTCTCTAGAGGCTCAGGTATTTTTACTTGAACGTATTCCAAAACATCGTTGTTATTAACTATGATATCTAACCTGATCTTCCATGTAGCAAAGTTATACGATTCACCCAAATTCTCATGTTCCTTGAATAAAAAGGAAGACATATTGACTTGATTAGATATGCTCCTTCAACTTTCCAAAGATGATTACTTCAATGCTTGTCTCCTTTTAGGATTGTCCTTCACCTTAGCTCTGATACCATGTTTATTTTCACACTACTTTATGTTGTTTCAATTACTTTTAGCCCAATTCAATTCTTCAATAAACAATCTTTCAAATAAAAATTAAACTTTCCAATCATCAACAGTAATTAAACATAGACCAGTAAATGCAATGACAAAGGAGACAATCAGAAAGAGACACCAAATTTGGTCAAAGACCAAAGAAAAACCCCACAAGGGGTAAACCCTTCTTAAATTCTTCTTCTACAGGATTATCATAAAATTTTTAGAAGAGAATACAATGAGCCCAATACAAAATTCTCCAGAAAAACTAACCCAAAAACATTTAGAAATATGTTCTCAACATCAATATATATCAGAGACAACTTTTTTTGCCTGCAATCAATTGCATTCATATGTCAATTTATCCATAGAGCCAAACTACATAGAGGAAGAGTTGTGCATGCGGTTTAGACCTTCCAATTGTGCCCTTGAGCTTGCTAGCTTGCAGTTATAGATGAAATTTTCCTTTGACGATCATGCAGTCATAAAATACGACCCTAGAACACGTGTGAGATTCAGACCCTATATTTTTGGACATGTGTGAAACTCTTTCCTCGACCTAGCCACAAACTTGTGCAAACCAATCAACAAATAAGAGAAGAAGATGATGCTTGGTGATGTCCAAATGAGGTTGAGGTCACTTGTATTTATAGGCTTCCAAGGGTGACCAAATTCCTATTAAGGTCGACCTGTCCAAATGTGTATATGTGGTATTTTCTTCATAAATAAACTTTCCCTTGTCTAAATTGAGCCTTTCAATGGTCAAAATTGGTCCTCTCTAAAAGAGGTATCTAGTCGCATGGTTGGAAATTATCATTTAGTTGCCAAATTAATAGGCATATATAGCTTATTTTAAATACATTATGTTATTAGTCCCTGCCTTGGAAAGGACTATAAAAATTGCCTCGTAGTCAAATTGCATTAATTGTGCATTATTTTTTTTTTTTGCAATTTTAACCAAAGTTTCAGGAAAATGCTGAATTTTTTTATTTTTACATGAATTCAAAAATATTTTTCTAATTTTTTGAAAATATTATTTCTAATTTCTGATTGACCGATCAACTTCCGATGGGACCTAATTCCCCTGGTGGAGAACATTTTATTTTTATTATTTGTCAGTACCTAATTTGATTTAAAAATTAAAAAAGACTAATTTCCTGAGTGGCCATTTTGTCAGTGAGTTATCTGACATTTACACTAACACTAACAATATTATGGTACCTCTCTTCCCCATGACGACATAACTAGCACGGTTGCAGGTCCTTTGTGTAGGCAGGGGGGGGCTACACAAGTCGTTCTGTGAAGTTACTTTTACAATTTTCTGGATAATTTATTGTATGAATGTTTGTGGAGGATGGGGTATGTGTGGGAAAATAGAGAATATTATTATGTTTTGTTATGCGAATCTTTTACTATGCGATGTAAAAAGTATGTGCAGGGGAGAACTTACATAGAGCTTTGATTTTAGAACTATGAATATTTAAGGAGGACAGGATATGTGCAGGAGAACATAATGATTAAAATTGTTATTTTTCATTGTGCGAGGTTTTTATTGTGGGTTTATGCAGGAGAACAAGTGCTATATACGAAAATTAACGTTAAACTATTAATGTTAATAAGTGATATTTTTGCGTGGAATGGATTTGCTATGAAATGTGGCACATATGCATTTATGTTATATTGGAAGCACATGTTTTTTCTATTGGTGATAAAAAATATGAAAAACGAGTTATGTGCAGGAGAACAGAGGTTTTTGTGGGTGATCTAATAATGTGTTATTTCTTTGAATATTGTATGTGTGGTACATTTCATTGTATGGAGCTTTTAGTGTGTTGAGATTTTATATTGGAAACTTTATTCGGCAGGAACAAAATTAGGACAATGTATTTTAAGGAAAACGGGGGTTGCATAGAGAAATTAATGTTAAACTATTAATGTTAATCTATTATTATTATTATTATTATTATTATTATTATTGTGTGGAGCTATGAGTGTGTGCAATATGGGATATCTATGTCAATTTATAGAAATATAGATAAATGTGATGCATGGAAATTAATTTTTATTTTCGAATCCAGACACAATTCTATGTTCTATTGTTCAAAACTTCGAACAAGGATTGACTTGAAGCTATTGTAAACTAATTTTATTTATTAATGAAAAAAAAATAACAACTATGTAAATTACTACATATCCTCAATATCAAAAGTGGCATGGGCTTCATTATCTTATGGCTCAAGTTGAAAAGGTGGGGAACCTTGGTCAATGGCCATGATATCATCATTTCTTTCATTAGCATCTTCTTCAAGGTCCTGGGACAAATTATCCAAATGAAAAATCAACGCTTTGCTTGCAAATTGTATTTGCTCCATCTTCCATAACAATATTTCCATTCTATGATTTAAAAGGTCAAAATGGACTTGAGTTTCAGATTTAATAATTTTGGTATGATTTAAGACCAAATCAATGATAAATTCTATAGCACCAACTATTCTAGATAAAGAAGCACTGAGCTCTTGCTCAACAACTCCATAATCATGTTCCATAGACTTCAATCCGTGTTACATTTGGCAATAAATTTGTCGAATTGTGGTTCTAATCCCTGACTCTATGTTTGCAAAGTCACACTAGTAACTTAATTATACCATCGATGTAACTTTTTATTTTTATTTTTAGCCTCTATATTTTCCATTAATTCTGACTTTGAGTCCACATAGTGTAAATGTTTATTGTCTGAAAGACGTGCAGAAAATGGTGTATGGGAAATAAAACAAGGGTGCAGAAGGAAATTTATGCATTCGACACATAATTAATTTAACTATGAAAAAATTTAGAATTGGTATTATTATGTTTCCTCTTGAAGCTTTGCTTGTGCAAATCTTTTACTGTGTGGAGTGTTGTATCTTTTTCTATCACCTATTACACAAGTGCATCAGGAGATATAGAAGCCTCCTAGAGACAACCTATGGGTTGATTGGAGACCAGTTCCTAGGACATATTAAGAGAGGAGGGATTTTGAATATTATCGAAGGGATTTCTGTTGCACTGCATATGTCACGTAATTGGAAAAGAGATGATTCAGGGGGCTTGGTTCAATAGTCCTTCAGTAAGGTAAACTCAAGCAGATACATAGATCTAAATACTCAGGGGGTAACTATGACTAATTATAAAGAGAAATGTCTTGGTTCTGGTGGCCGACACACAACAATAGGCAGCTTAATATTTGCGTAGTAGTAAAAATGAAAAAGAGGAAAGAAAGGAGTGAATTAGCTGGATACAACACAGAATCCTAGGCAACAAGTTCCAACAGAAGTATGGAAGAGTGAAGACGTGAGAACACAGAAGTAGTGGAGCGTTAATTAAGGTCCCAAGCTCTACGCATCATGAATACATTTGTCACCAAATAACATTAAATAGATCTGTGCACATTACATGTCTTGTAGGCTATTCAATAACATAAGTAAATATGTAGTTAACACAAGTACTGTTACTACTTAACAACAAATATACAAACATTATTTTGTTAATTCTTTTCGACCCTCCCTGGTGGTTTTTAACACTATCAGAACTTTTATGATATCGAAACTTTTGAAAGGTTCTCCCCTATTCAGAAGTTTCAATTCTCCGATCGTCAACCTTCCGCTGTACCGATATTCCCGACGTGTGATCTTTGATCTGCTATCTTCGATATATCATACCTATGAAATGTGATGCGCTGATATGCCATGATGACTTGATGTGTGATTAGTGATCTTTGATGTTGCTGGACCTCCGATATGCGATCTCAGATATCAGACCTTCTATATTTCTTCTTTCCTAAGGCTTGAACCCTTGAAACTTCAGAAGACCATATCTTTTCATCTAGGAGTCCATTTTTGGACTTCTACATATCATTGGAAAGCTTGTTCATAGCACTTTCGAATGGAGAGGTTCTGATGTAGGCTTTGAGTCATTCTATGGCTTCAAAGATGACTGCAAACATTTCTACTCTTTTGCACTCTTTTGACAACGGAAAACACTTTTTGCAATAGGTGACAACATTTGCTCCAACTGGGGACAGTTCCTTAATGGCAAGGGGCTAAGAACCTGTAGACTATTAGCCTTCACCATTGGTCATGGAGTCAAAAATATATTGAACCTATGAAACCCAAAAATCTCCTTGCATCTTTATCTGCTGGGAGTCCTTTCCTCATGATACTAGAATGGAAAACTATAAAAGCTAAAAACTAGAAATTGAACATTCACATAGTGAGCTCATTTATATACAACTCCTATTTAGGCATAGGGCTCAATTCACCCAAGTGAGGTTAGTCTTCCAATGATACTAGCCCAACATCAGAGTACTATACCTTATGCCATCATTCTTTAAAAATTCAACAATTAAAATAGCCATGTACCACATAAAATATTTGTACAACAATTTTGATATATGCCCCCAGCCTGATAGTTGATGCTCAGTTCCGTTAATCTCCTCCATGAACCTTCTAATTAGGATGTGTTCTTGAAAATCAGTGACTAAAATAGGCATGCACCATTTGAAATCTTGAGGTAAAACATTTAATACATACCCCATAATTGAGATTGGTTGCTGACCAAAGAAGGATGCCATATAGTCAGCCACTGGATCATGGAATTGATGAGAAAAATTTATGGTTGTCTCCCTTTCTTGAACAGTTTCTAAGGAGGAATATTTTTGTCACAGGAAGCCACCGACATTTTTGAGATCTTCAAGTTTAGGCTCCTCTTGAGGTAGTTTTTGTTGGTAATCTTATCCCCACTTGTTCGTAAGTATATCCCTTTGACAGTCTACAACAATCTCATCCTCCTCTGAATCATAGATTGGAGGATATTTATCGGATTTAATATCAGCTTCTTGAACTTGTTATCCATTTGAAGGATGTGGATTCTAAACTTGAGCCTCTTTATTAACCTCTTAGTGGGCCTCCTCTTTTTGTGCAGCTTCCAATGACTAGGATTGTTTTATTTATACATTGGTCAACTTCCCATCAGATTTATATGAATCACAAGAAGGAGAATCATCAAATTTGGCAGAATGGGATCTTTAAGTGGATATTTGTAGTTTGATAATGTATCCTTCTTCCATTTCTTGATCATTGGGTGACGCTTCTTGTTGAATGTCTATTTTTTCTTGGAGTTGAGCCCCACAAACATATTCAACAAGATCATTAACCTTAGAAATATTTTCAACATTAAAATGTGCACAAAAATATTCAAACAGAGTATCCGGTAGATAAAAGATTTTGCAATGATGATTAAATTCTATGTGAAAGCTCTTTAAAGAAGATATGTTGCCATGAGGTATTTTTTTGTACCAAACTCTAAAATATTCTCCTGATCCTAATTTATGATCCATCGGAAAAAAGATATGGTCTCGACCCATCAGTCCTCTCTGATCGAATCCAAACTGAATCTGAAGAATTGGTAGAAATTCTCTAAATCGGTCAGAATGTTCGTCCATAGTTCCTTTGGACAGACAAGTAAACTTTGAATTGTTTTAATTCTCGAATCTTCGATCACGATATCGGTAAACGTCCCGGAGCAATATAATCATAATTTCATTCATGACGATCATACATAGGTTGGGAGTTCATATTCTTCAATAATATACATGAACAATTTCATTTTCACATCATCAAAAAAATACCATGTTATTCCATGCATTAATTAAAATCCTTGAGGCGCTGGTCTGGCCTTCTATCTATGTTTCCACTGAATATAGGATAGGTATTCCATTCATGAAATGGAGGGACATGACTGGGATAGCCAGCAATAGAAGAAAAATCCAGTGGGGAAAATTTGTTGGCCAAGAATGCAGGAAGGGCCATTTTGAAAACCCCTTTAGGTGAGTGATCTCAATTTCAAAGATAGGGAAATTTTCAGTTGTTTTAGAATCAAAGCGAGTATGAGGCTGTTTGAAATCTGGAATGAACAAATAAAGATACAGACAGTGAAGTAGCGAGGGTGTTTACAATAATATTGAAATAGTGGAGTCGCCAAGGTGAGAGATCTTCAACCCACACTTACGTTTCTCACCCAACAAAGGGAATGTAAAGATTTTTGTATCGAGGGAAAAGTGTTTCAAATTAGTTCCCCAGCAACGATGCCAGAAGTATTTTGTAGATTTTTCTATCACCTGTTGCACAAGTGCTTCAGGAGATATAGGAGCCTCCTAGACACAGCCTCTGGGTTGATTGGAGACTAGTGCATAGGACATCATAAGAGAGGAGTACTTTTGAATATTATATGAGGGATTTTTACTGCAATCCATATGTCACATAATTGGAAAAGAGATGATTAGGGGGCTTGGTTCAATAGTCCTTCATCAAGGTAAACTCAAGCAGATACATAGAACTAAATACTCAAGGGGTAAATATGGCTAATCTTAAAGAGAAATGTCTTGGTTTTGGTGGCTGACACACAATAATAGGAAGCTCAATATTGGCGTTGTAGTAAAAATGAAAAGGATGAAAGAAAGGAGGGAATTAGATCTAGAGGGATGGATAAAATACAAAATCCTAGTCAACAAGTTCCAGTAGAAGTATGGAAGAGTGAGGAGCTGAAAAAACAGAAGTAATGGAGAGCTAATTAAGGTCCCAAGCTCTATGCATCATGAATACATTTGTCACCAAATAACATTAAGTAAATCTACGCAAATTACAGGTAATGTAGGTTATTCAATAACATGATTATATATGTAGTTAACAAAGGTACTATTATTACTTAGACGTAAATATACAACCAAGAATGAGAGTGATACCAACAACTTCATTACACTATATTAGAGGAAGAAATACATACATGAAGTGATAAATAAAGGGGAAACATACTGCACATTTATCTAATTTCAATCACCAAAAAGTTTCATTAATCCTTCAAGATAGAGTCTAAATCAACAGTCCACTAAATTTAGCAATATATAGCTCAATCCCCTCATGAACAGGAAAATAGAACCAATGTGGAACCACTTTCTCTGCAAACAAAGGGACTCTAGAATGCAGAATTTGGGAACCTTAGTTTAGTGTTTCTTACCTCTATTTATAAGGAGAGGGGACGCTTTGAACAACAATCACAAAATATCTTAGCTGAGCTCTGGTTTTCTGATTGACTACTTGTCTCGACATGCGATGGTTCTGCTGCCCAAAATCATTACAATCAGATTTGGTTTCATTCTTGAAAATGTAAAAATTACAAAATAATAGACAAAAATGAAAACTGAATGATGAATGAGGAAAGTATCCCCACGCCATTCCTAAGATTGTCTCTAATTAGGTCAAGTCTTTTCCATGATGTGCCTCTCTTGCTGCTCGGTCAATTCACCTATCGCTTTCGCCATAACTACCTGACTTCCCCACTCTCTAGAGCCAGGAGTGATCAATTGTAGTTACTTGTTACAGAGAGGAAGTAGAAATTGACCTAGAAGTCCTTCATTGTCTCACTGTGGGGGAGATCCATGCTGAGAAATTAAGGCTTCTTGAGTCCCACACCTCCATTTACTCACTGAATACAGGCGCGAGAAATAGTTAAATTCATTAATGCTGCCCATGTAGTCCTTAGTTTCTTGTTACAGAGTCTTCCCAAGGATGAGCCCTTTTCAATTTCCAACTACTTTGTGCCTTCATTCAATACCTCAGTTGCTGACCCATACGCCTTCAAAGCTATATTTTACAGTGTCGAAGCTTTTACTCATCGAGACTTTTACTCTTAAAAACATTACGAAAACAAAGTTTCAATGTTCCTTGGAAACTTTTGTTTACCTCTTCCTACATTTCTCACCATAGGACCGTGGGTCGTGACCAGAGGCTTAACCTTAAGGCGCTAGGGCATTTTGTTTCTTCCTGGGGGGCATTTTCCCTTTGTAAAATGCCTTTCACCACTAGTTCTTTAAGTTCCTCTTAATCATGTGCTAGGAAAATATCAAAACCCCACTCATTGACAATTTCAAATCGGGGTTTTAACTTGGGAGTTGCGATATTTCAATTCCCCAATCATCGATAGCCCTTAGTGTTCAACCCTCATCCTTCATGCCTTGGTTCTTTAACTTCTTCTTGCAATTGTGTGTCAGCCCTATATCAGTGTTATAGATCTGACCCAAAAATATAAGATAATAGAAATAAACCCAATAATAACAATATCTGAATATAGATAGAAATGATTCACTTTATTGATCAAAACCCTTAAGGTAGGGCAACACCATACATTCACTCCTTAAGGAAGGAGAACACTCCACAAGCCATATGTCTATTCATACAATAATCCTGGACCTCTCTCCATGTGGAGTCTCTAGCCTCTATATAGGCCTCATACATATAATACCAAGGGTCATTACCATGGTTCCCTCATACCATCAAACTAATACCATGGGCCCATTACATTATTACTAACTACTTGTGGTCCCTTACATGATATGGGTTAACCACATTATTTATTACTATGACCCATCCCATTATTACATTATTACCTTGGGTACCTCCCTTGGTACCCCATATTATCCCCCCTAGGTATATAACATTCCACCCCCCTTAGCAGATTTCGTCCCCGAAACATGGGAAGAACAAAAATAATAAGATCTACTCAAAAGAGTAGTCCACTGGTACCATGAACGTGCATCTAGCCATCCAAGAGAAAGGTGAACCCTCGATCTCACTGGTGCCTCGCTCGCTTGAGATGGAAGTTGACCGTGGCAGCTCTTTTGTGTTGATGTGTAGTAGGTGGACCTTCGCTCCTCTCTATCTGTCCTGTGGGGGTTGTTGTCCTTGTGGCTAATTGGTTGCCATCTTGATGGTTGTTGTCTTGCGGGGTGATGTGGGTGATGATATGTTGAAGTTTTAACCCAAGGTATCCTTTTCTTTAATTCACCCCTTACTGGAGCCTGACTGTTATCTGGTGCATGTTGTGGTGCTTGCTGTGGTGTCTTATCTTCTAATATTACTTCAACCACTGAACCATCATAAGATGTGTCAGCACCTGTTACCTTTTCGGCTTCAGCCTCTGTTTGTGTTTGATTGTTGACCATCAACTGCTCATCATCTGATATGTCAGTCCCTAGAACATCTTCTGCATCAACCTTCGTGGACTCTACCTGTTTATTGATGGAAATATCCTGTAATGTAATTTTCTTCTTTTTATACCAGAGCTTCAGTAATTTCTTCTGCACATTAATATTGATAGTACCCACAGATTCCATCCAAGGATATCCCAAAACAACATCCATATTATCCATCTCTGAAGTATAAAAATCACCATGCAACACATACTTATCCATAGAAATCTTCAAATCCTTATACACTAGAACATCCTCATTATCCACTTGTGTGTTTTCAATGTGTTTTGCTGGAATTTGCAATTTTTTGGCCAAATTAACATTGATGAAATTATGCTTGCAACTAGGATTTATAGAAACAATGATCTTCTCTTTCTGAATCAATCCATGAACCTGCAATAAGGAGATACCAGCAGAAAATAACCCTTTGGTTTCCTTCTTTCCTGTAAAAATAAAATCTTTGCTAGGCTGTGTGTCTGTGTGTGTGAGCTTATCCACAAGATTAGCTTTACGGTCAAAGTGGTCCATAAGAGCTGTTGTGAATGTGTCCCAAGTCAAGGGATTTCGATAGCAACGTTGATGCCATTGCCACCATTGCCGTCTTTCATTGTCCAAGTACATTTTTCCCACACTCAATTGAGTCTCAAAATCCATGATGTAATTCAATCTAAATTTTTTTTCCATTTGTGCTAGCCATTTGGCTGGATGAGAGCCATCAAATTTATACAAGTCCCTTAAATTCTAACCTAGGCCCGCCATCACACAAAAAAAAAATGGGGAAAATTTGAAATGGTCACAATTGCGTCAATATTGCTCAAAATTCCTATTATGACCTATTTTTTGAAATGGAACAACCATTCTGCATCTACCCATGTGATACAAATCTTGAGCTAGGCACTAGAATTTCATATCTGCGCTACAACTCTCCTATCGTCACCAAAATTTATGCTAAAAATAGTTGATTTTAAATCAGTGATATCTCCCTCATCCGGATTCCGATTCAACTGATTTTTTTTTTTTGAAATTGGGTATTTTTTCACAAAGAATCCCGATCTACAATTAGATTTTGCAGATCTTGCACCAGGATGTCCAGATCTACGCTGCAAACTCGCTGCCCTAAAAAATTGTCTGCAACCCCATTGATTTTTAGATTAGCAATATCTCCTTCATCCGGACTCCGATTCAACCGGATTTTTTTTTGAAATCGGGTATGTTTTCACATAGAATCTAGATCGGTAATTAGATTTTGCAGATATTGTACCAAAACATACAGATCAGATCTCCAAACTCGCCGCCCTTGAAATCCTACAAAAATAAAAAAATTCTCCACTTTTTTGCCCAAGAAAGTGCTCTGATACCACTTGTTATAGATCTGACCCAAAAATATAAGATAATAGAAATAAACTCAAGAATAAAAATATTTGAATATAGATAGAAATGATTCACTTTATTGATCAAAACCCTTAAGGTAGGGAAACACCATACATTCACTCCTTAAGGAAGGAGAACACTCCACAAGCCATATGCCTGTTCATACAATCATCCATGACAATAATCCTGGACCTCTCTCCATGTGGAGTCTCTAGCCTCTATATAGGCCTCATACATACAATACCATGGGTCATTATCATGGTTCCCTCATACCATCAAACTAATACCATGGGCCCATTACATTATTACTAACTACTTGTGGTCCCTTACATGATATGGGTTAACCACCTTATTTATTACTATGGCCCATCCCATTATTACATTATTACCTTGGGTACCTCCCTTGGTACCCCATATTATCCCCCCTAGGTATATAACAATCAGAGCCCCCTTATCGACACTTCTTCAATTGTCCACTATTATAGTGTCAATAATCCGCAACCTCTAATATGTGACCTCCAATATGACGTCATCATTCCACGTGGCACCTCCTGAGTGGTGACATGTGTCACCCAGATATGCCCCCATAGCCCCCCTCAAAATTCCAAAATTTCCTACCGCGTGTCCTTTGGTACAACCATGTATAATGCCACTGTAACTTTATCGAAACCAATAATATGTTGCCACGTGTCCTGCTAGAGGAGAGAGAAAAGCGCCCACCCACCTTTGGTTTTGTGATGAAATCCTTTGTTAGTTATTTTTGGCGCTCCTTGATGGTTTTTAGCGTTATCAAAACTTTTACGATATTGAAAATTTTAAAATGTTATCACTTGTTCATAAATTCTAATCCTCCAATCGTCGACCTTCTGATGTGCCGATATTCCAACATGCGATCTCCGATTTGCTTTCTCTCGTATATCGTACCTATGATATGCGATGTGTTGATATGACATGATTCTTTGTTGTGTGATTGTTGATCTTCGATGTTGCTGGACCTCCAATATGCGATCTCTGATATCCGAACTCCCATATTCCTTCTTTCCTAATTCCTGAATCCTTGAAAATTCAGAAGACCATATCTTTTGATCCATGAGTCTATTTTTGGACTTCTACATATTGTTGGAAATATTTTTTAGACAACTTTCCAATGGAGAGGGTTTGATGTAGGATTTGAGTAATTATGTGGCTTAGAAGATGAATGCAAAATTTTCAACTCTTTTTCACTCTTTTGGCAGCTGAAAACACATTTTGCAGTAGGTGACAACATGGAGGATGGGTAATGTATGTGAGAATGGGGGCATAGAGGGAAAAATAATTTTAAACTATTTTTCATTTAAAAAAAATCTGATTTAGCTGTACAAAATCACTATTGTGCAGAGAATGATATATGTGCGAGAGAATGCAGATGCAGAGGGAAATTTATAACTTTAATTTGTAATGTATTTTTATTTCACATTATCTTATTACATATATACAAATTTTCTTAAGTATGGATTTTCCAATTTGTGTTTTTTGTGATAAAAGGTTCGAACATATTTCATTTTGTAGAGTTTTTTGCCGTATCTAGTATAATGTTTAGTAAATTATTTAGCAATGTTTAGAATTAAAATATTACCAATAATAGATAATAAATAATAATAATATAATAATAATAATAATTCCAATAATTGTGTGGAAATAAACAATTTACATAAGTGGAGAGCTTTGATTATGATAACACAATCTCTAATGAGTTAATTAGCAAATTCTCTAGCACAAAAGAAGTAAATTATGCGTGGGTGTTGGCATGATAAAAAACATAAGTATTTTTTGTAAATTTTGTGATTAAAACACTTTTTTATGAGTGCAAGTGTCCATGAATTATGCGGAAGTTCTGTTGACTTCGGGCACCTTCGTATAACTACTTCCGTAGTTACGAAAACTGTTCCTAAATAATAATTAAAAAATACAAAACCTTTTAGAAATTTTTTTTACCACACAACACTTTTTCTTCACACGAATTGAAAACACAATGTATTTAGCACCCTCGTCTATGCAAAAGACCCTAGTTCTCCTGCACATACTCTATCCTCTATACAAGGAAACATATAATATAAATTCGACATTTGTTCAGCTCCCCCCCCCCCCTTCCACTCCCAGTAAAATCAACTTCTTTTGCATTAAAGGTTGTGCTCTGTGCAAAATGAAAGCTTTGTTAATGGTATCTTTGTGTAAATAGGCATATCTACGAAACTACAAAGGAATTCCATTATGCGGAGGAAACCTTTAAGCTTTCACTCCACACAATCACATACCTTACACATAATTCATGCACACTTGTGCTCATAAACAAGTTTTTTAATCACAAAATTTACAATAAATACCTTTGTTTTTGTTCATTCAGACACGTATAAACAATATCTTTGTGTAAATAGGCATATATACGAAGTTGTTGAGGAAATCCATTGTGCATAATAAACATTAAATGAGAAACATTACTATTTTCTTTTAAATAACCAACATTAACTTATTGCAATAAGGACTTTTATAATAAACATTAAATAAGAAACATTATTATTTTATTCTAAATAACATAGAAACTATTCATCATTAACAATGTTTGGTTTTGTAAAACTTACCTTCATTCAATCAATGTGATGGATCACTGGCCAAACTTTTCATTTTACTAGTGGATCATTGACCACATTGTTCATCTTTTCGATTATAATGTTATGTGTTAAGGATATGGGAATATGATATCAGCATTAATAACAAGTGGATCAAACTGTTCATTTTTTTTTCCAACAAGATTTCTGGTACATTGGCAGCGCATCATTTTCACATATTTCCAGCACTGAACACTATAATCGAGTAGGGAATTCTGGTAATAATAGTGCTTCTCTTCATGGCATGTTGGTGCGATGGTAAGATATAAGATCTTCTTCATTGTAGCCATTCCTTTAAATTTTTTGTGAATTAATAGTGTGGCTTTATCTATTCTTGGTGTGAATGTTGCACTACTTTCCTTGTTTCAATTGTGGATAGTTTTATTCTGCTGATCTATCAATTCTTTTGCAGAGTGACAAGATTTTCAATTTTTTGATATACGATTATTACATTAGATTTATGATTAGTATTTGTAGATCCATATCGATACACTTATGTGTGGAAGTGCGTAAAATATTTTTTAATCCAACTCGAAAATTATAACATACATGTGGCACCTTTGGAATTTATAACAATTCTTGCTAGCAATTATGGTTAATATTTCGTACTCAGATACAAGTTGAATTATATTGCTTAGTGTCACCTTTTGTGGTTGTACGCCATCAATATTTCATCAAAGGCATTGGGACGATTAAAAATCTATAATAGATAACATTGTATCTAGATAGCGATGATGACGATTAAACTTTGATTTTGGAATAACATCTGTTGTATTGACATTATTATAGAAATTATGGTAATATATTTGTATTCAGATGTAGATTGCGTAAAATTTATTTCTATCACTTCCCATGGCTGTATGCCATCAATATTGAATTGAAGACATTCAAATGATTAAAAATCTAGATATATATCTATCTAATAACAATCAGGTCTGTATTCCTACTAATGTATCGGTCTGTCATTTTTTCATTTTCGACACTCCACTTATCCTTTTTTCTATTATGCTAGACTGCGCAAATGAAAAATGCACACTTTCTTTTTTTTTTTCTTTTTTTCTGGACATACTCTATGTTTGGCACATTCCTAATTGTGGATAGTAAAAAAAATTTCGTCAGCTTTGACAATTGTTCTTGCATATAAATATATATTCAAATGTTCTAAATGAGAAAGAGTTTAAAGTTTATCCAAAGAAATACCTTTTCCTAGTGTGTAAAGGAGTTGCATTTCCATACAACTATTGGAAAATTCTTGTGCGGACAAGTTTCTATTTGCGAGGAGAAAAAGTCGTGGTCAATCAAATGTTGGTTGTTTTCTAGATTTATGATATATTACAAAATACATTTTTGATTTTCAATTGGCTCTGAACGACATCTCCAATCTATGTTTGTGTGCAGGATAACTGTGTGGGGGGGAAGTGAATGTGGAAGTACGGAACTTTGCCATATAAAAATTGTGTTTGTTATTCCGCGTACTCATTCCTTGGTGTAAATCATAAATTGAAGGGCCTAAGTTTTATGAAGTTTTTGTGACATAATTTTAATAGTAATAATAATAATAATAGAAAGAAGTAATATGGCACTTCATTTTTCTCATTATCCTAAGAATCATAAATCAAATTTTCTAAGTTTTATAAAGCTCTTGCGGCATAGTTTTGACATGTAACATGTTGGTAGTTGCATTGGCCAGGTGTTGATCATGCATTCCTTTTTTTCGGGATGCATGTTTCCAATTCATATTGGTATATTTCATAGTTCTAGACAAATGGGGGCTTGTTGCAAATTGTTTTACTCTAGTTGTCAGAATTGATACTCTATTTTGAGAATTGTGTTTTACTTATCAGCATAAGAATTGTACACAATATCTGTTTTCGAAAATAGATATAGATTTTACGATATTTGTATTAGCTACATTGCAATTAATTTATTTTGTGACTCTATATCTCGTTCATAAACAAGAGTTGTATGCAAATTGGTTGTATCTATATCATTTTACTTTTTTTCCTCCACATTGTTTATGTTTGTGCTTGTGATTGAGAAATAGTTAATAGTGATTTTTTTTTTGTTAAATGTAATTGTTGAAGCATCAATGAAAAAACATGTTTTAAGTGTGATTGCTAAAGCATCAATGGAGAAGCATTTGTTTACTATAAAAAGTAATGGTATGGATGCAATACTAACACATCAATCTATTTCGTTTGAACAATTTTGGATATGGTTTGGGAGATTCCTTATTTGGTAGTATGCGAACTCTATTTCATTTTAGATACACGTCAACAAAACTTCATGAAGGAACAATAAAACATTTCAGTAATTGTTTATATGACAGGAAGACCGAAGCCATATTATCTTACAAACGTGAATTGAATATAGATGCATTAATACATATGCATGGTGTAGACAGGTTGGATGTTTACTCGGAAAGGATGACAAAATCAGCTTCACATACTATCCCTGGATAGGAATGAGGACTGAGGACTTTGAGGGGACATATTTTGTATACATTGGTTATCAATCTGGCTAAAAATTCCCATAAGACCTTGATTAAAGACAATAATGAAAAACTATTTGCATTTTAATTCAGCTTTGTGTGAAGAAACTTATGACATATTGTTCCATGGCGAGAATTAAAATGTCGGGCATTTTGAACCACTCCTATGCAAGAAAAAACATTCAATAGGAATTGATCATGAACCTATAATAAATATAAAAACATACGAAGAAAAAAAAACATGGATGGATGCATCTAGAGAAAAGCGTGGGTAGACATATGGTTAAAAAGAATTTTGAATTTTGGAGTAGTTACAGTGAAAGTTGGTTTGAAACAATATTCCAATTGATGGAGAATTAGTATGATGTTCCTTTTTTACCACACATAATTTCATATACTTTTTGCAACATAATGATGCATAATGATTCATTTCCATTAAACTGTATAAAAAAAATACATGAACAAAGGTGCAGTTAAGCCATTTCCTGGAATAGAAAATTGGCAAGGATACATTATACAGTTAGCAATGCCATATGATAAAGGGAAGATGGAAGGTAGTCTTTTTATTTATTACTAGATACAATATGTCTTAAACATAACTATATGTATATAGTCTGCCGACAGTCTAGCTATTGTGTCTGGATTCCATGCATTCAAGAAAGATGGAAGGATATTCCATATTATGCAATTTGGTATGACTACATGTCATTTGCATTATGAACCTCTCAAAGAAATATTACAAAAAACAAACATTTCACGTCCTATTGAAACAATTAATGAAAATAAATTTATTGAATAATTCAATAAAAAACGTAGTGGCATTAATACGTTTGACTTCAAAAACATGAACGTGAATGAAAATGCAATAGAAATTGATACAAAAATTTTCAATGCAAAGAAGAGATCACGATTATCAATGCATAGAGTAAAAAAAACATATAAGAAACAAGGAATTTTTCAAAACAAATGTTCTTAGAAAACTATGGAAGCCATTAAATTCTAGCTCTAAGAACATGGACATTTATGAAAATATTATGGAACTTAATACAAAGTCTCCCAATGTAAAAAATATACCACACTCTCCATTGCATGGACACAAAAAATAAATAAGGAATAATAATGTCATTGAAAAAGGTTATATTACAATACAATTGAAATGGGGAAAGTCAATACAAGATAACATATTTGGGAATGAACATAAAGAATCATTATTGATGTTGATGTTCTTGTTTATCACTGTGCAATTTTCAATCAAACTTGGCTTAAAAGAGATGTCATAGAAAAACAAATTAGCAATGTGCCAAAAATTAAGTGTGTACGAAAAAAATTTAGAAAGTCACTAGACAATGACAAAGTAATCAAATTTGTAGTTCCAAAACAAATTAGCCATAATAGACAAATTTCCAGAGTAAAAGAACTTTATGAATTGGAGGAATGATTTATATCATTAGGATTTCCATTTTTGAAAATACGAGAACTTGGAAAACGTTTTAGATAACCACAACTAGCATTGATTGGTGGACTAATCAATGTACCTACTGACATATATCGAATTCAAATTCCATTCCCTCTTGTCATAAATGAATCTAGTACCGTGGTCATGGAAATTAAAAGACATTTAGTGTTTAAAAACATATTTTTTTTGGATGAATACTTGTTCATAAAGTCAAGAGGACATTGAGACGATTGTTGAAAACTCCACTCTAAAGACTAGAGAATTTCAGAATAAATGAAAATTGGAAACATGTATTTGATCAAAAAATGATGGATAGGCATATGAGAGAGATGTAGATACAAGAAGTAGTGATGATAATGATTACTATGATCAAGAGCCTGTGACAAAGACATTGTTACATGGATTTAGAGATTCATATAGTATTTATATGATATTCGCAATAATCAAATAAACATTGCTCTAGGTGAAGGCTATCAGCCTTTGGGCATATTCAAAGATATTATTTAGAGGAAATGAGCTTTCCCATATTGTTTTATGGAAAAAAATGATTATATTTTGTTACAAGAAACTTTACATATCATAATATTACTGAGTGGGAAGTTTTGCATCAAGATCATGATTTTGTGTATCATATAACAAATTTATTTTATAAAAAAGTGTGAATTATCCTCAATCAAGTATTTATTTGTATTTGGATTTGTATAAGAAAAGGACAGTTAAAACAAAAAAAACTAATAGCTAAAGATGTTAAAACAAAGGAAAATTTCAAACAAGTTCTTGCATCGAACATTACTTATATGGATCTTATACGAATACAGACATCGCCGGACTATTTTTCGCATTTGTACAAGAACTTATATGCAATGATCCAACAATTAGGTACACCCACTATATTTTTTTTGTTTAGAAATGTTGAACATATATGGGAGCCTTTAGTAAAGGCTTTGCAATAAATACATAGACAAAAAAAATCTTGTACTGAAAATGAAGTAGATGAAGATGATATTGTTACCTTGATAAGAAATGACTCTGTCACTGGTGTATGATATTACAGAAGAAGAATGAATGCTCTACGTTAGTTAATTTCTCTCTAATTTAATTTTTTATCAGAATAGAATTGCGAATTAGGTCCAAAAATCCTTTTTTTTTTTTCCTACACAATGCATTTAACGAGTTCGACTCACATTGATATTGGTGCACCCTGTAAATTTACAAGGTGCACCACCATTCGGTGCATGAATTAAACACATTGCTATTTTACTGGTTTGTTTCGTAATTTACAACACATTGGGAAAATATATAAATTGTACATCAATGCGTACTTTTTTAGGTTACTCCCAGTGTGTTTATATTTACTCAACGCACTGCAAACATACTATTAAAAAAATTATAGCTCGGTGTGTGTGATAACTTGAACGTTCCATGCCGGTGAAATAATGTTATATTTATGCATCGGTGTGTAATGTTGTTAGACACACCAGGTTGTAACTTTATGTGTTCAAATCAAAATCGGTGTCTCATATGTATGTACGCATTGTTCTTGGTGCTTTTATGTTATATAGCGCACTGGATCTGGTGCATTATTATTTTTGGGTGCACTGGGGATGAATTTTTTTTTTTAATTGAATGTTATATGTCCATATTTATAAATACATTTTTCATTTAATAAAAATCATGTTTTATGTATGAGGGCTGATGTATTGTATATGTCAATCATGTAGCAGAGATGTCAACAGAGGGGGTAGCAGAAGGAGTAGAAGGAAATGGTAGACCAATACAATATGGTCTGAACATGGAAGACATGAGAAAGAGAGAGAGATTTATACCCTCACCGTATTAGCATAATGACCCAAGTTCTCTTGAGTAATGTAGGCCTCCTTAAGTATTATGAGGAGGATACATCCCTGAAGGCGTTGATTTGTGAGTGGGATGTCCACGAGAAGCCTTTTCGTGTCGGTCTTGACACATGGTATAGGCCCAATGAGGAGGACATATATTTTATCACTGGTCTATCAAGGAGAGGGAAGGATTTTCCCAAGTTCCCTAATGTCACCCATGGTGTTGTAGCTTAGATTCAACTTGTTTACTCTCAAAGATATGTTGGGGCTCATGTAGTCCATCTAGTAGATTTTCAGGTGCATGCTAGAAAACTACAGATTTCTTCTTTTGCTGCATAGGAGATTAGGTGCCTCTCATTATTAGTGAGTACCATTGCACACTCTAATAGTGATGGGAAACACGTTATTTTCCCTCTTTTATTTTATGTTGATTATTTGATGTAGGTGCCACAATGTATCAGATCATCTTCCTTTTTTTTGCGGCAGTTTTGTAGGGATTTAGATAGATGTTGTGTAATGAATCATGGGAGGGTGAACTTACCTTTCGCTTCAAATATTTTTATTTTTATTTTTTGAGAGGTTTCCATAGATGAGGGCTATTTTTTAGTGTCACCCTCCTAGGTTGGTGATTGAGGTGTAGATGTGCATGTGGGGCAAGATGATGCCAAAGAGGGGCTTGCCAGAGTATCCTTCCAGAATATCCACCTAGGCACTAGTGCTACTGGGCAGTGAGGCTGGCTACATTTTTATCTTAGTGTTGTGTTTGTACATAGGGATGGATTGGAGACAATTTCCAAATATCCTCTTCACGTAGGATGAGCCTACATATGATAGAGGTAATATTAGTGTTTTATTTAAATTAATTTAGTTTCATTTTATTATCTTAATTAATTAGAATAAAATTTATTCTAGCATGTTCTTTAACTTGTTTTATTAAATTGTTTAATGAAATTTTCTACTTATTGTTGTGTACTATATATTTTGTAGATATCGACTAATTCATTGGGGACATGCCTCCTTCCCCACTGGAGGGAGATGTGGAGATGGGCGAGGCCCTGGAGGGTGAGGGACATCCTTATGAGATGTAGAGGGGTGTGTGGGCCTCTAGGGTTGGTTTCAAATTTAAGATGAACTACTATGACTGATTGTATAGGGTTTTGGTTGAGAAGAGAATCTGCCCTTCGAGGGATCGAGACATCAACGCAAATCCTTGGTTTGTGGAGCCCTTGAAGGACTTTCCGTGTGATATGCTGAGTTTTATGTGTCATATCATCAGATCTAGCAAGATACTAGTAATGAGGAGGGATGCAGGGCATGCAATGCCAGATACATCACATGAGTCTTCACGTAGTGTTATGTAATTGGATCATGATGATGAGGGTTGTGATTGCCATCGCTTTGTAATTTCCTAGTTGTGGAGGGAAATCACTGAGGTAACCTTTAAACCAGACTTTTAGATTGAAATTTTGCCCTTCCAATCTAGAGAAGGATCTCTCTTTGACTTTTCTACTCTAGGTCACAACAATAACAAGTCTTAAATATGCTCAGTGGCCAGATCAAGTATGATTAATAACAAATTGGTTGGAGAGTGGGAAATTGGACCATTCATCATGGAGTCATAAGTTTGATCTCAATGAAATTTCCAAGAATTGGTGGAAAGATATACGGGGATCAAAGGCATAAGACAAAGTCCACTCTAGACTTTCAAAATATCTAGATAGTGAGTAGAAGGAGGAAATAGTCCATTACACAAAGAAGCAATTGAATTTGTGCAACTTTAGAGGAATAAAATGAAATATTTGAAATAGCAACAAAGTAGAGAATCTAAGTATATGAATTCTACTCATGTATAGATCTTGTGCAAATATGAAGAACTAATAATCATGAGAATTACAAAGAAAATGAATAACACTAGGAGGAATGACTCATAGACATTGCAAATCGAGTCTCTGATAAGCAAGTTAAGAACTTTTGTCTTGGATTTTCCATTAACACCAAGAAACCAAATCTACACAATATAGTCTTTTCTTCTACCAAGAACCAATCCTTGGTTCATTTTCATAAACAACTTTATAGAAAATTACATTATGATCAAAGATCCAAAGATAATGAATCTCAAACCTATTTATCTATGTTTAGCTTAATAAATAAAAAAATCGATGAGGAGATAATATATGATCCCCAAGTTGAATTGATGAGGTGAATTTGTAACTGAAAATTGATTGGGCGTTTTTCTAAAAATAGAAAAAAATAATTGTGGTGAATTTATGAAAAAATAGACTCCAAATATACCTTTGTATCTTATATACCATGATATATGTATAAAACATGAAAGATGTTTCTGTAAATAAGCACGTTCCAAGCAAAAGCCTCTTTCATATTTGAAAAAATCATTTTCATATACTTGAAAAAAGCGCCCAAAGTTAATGACTAAAACAGGAAATCATTAATATTTAAATATCAAAAAATGGGTTGCAAATATTCCTTTGTATCCTCCAATCCATGACACCTATGTAAAAACCAAGAGACGGTTTCATAAATATGTCCATTCCCACAAAAAACATCATTTTATTTTCAAAAATTCATTTCCAAATGTTTAAAATTTGCTCTTGAAGATGATGACTAAAATTGGAAAAAAAAACAAAGTGCTATTAGCACACCTTGTAAGTACTGAGAAATTAGTTCATAGAGAAACCTGCAAGCACTAAAACATTATTTCATAGCACCCCTATGAAATGAAACTTATATTGGCTTCTAAAATGAAATTTAGTTTGGATTACCTTTAACATTTGGATTGGTCATTAATTTACACAAAATCATAAGATACATTTTTATCTATAAAAAATTATTGACTTCTAACCCAGAGTAATTTAAAGATGTTTTAAAATGACTTTCACCTCAAACTTCAAAATTAATTGAACCAACCCAGAATTGAGATGATTTTTTCAAAGGAAATTTCAACTTTTGGATATGTAAAAAATAGTGCTAATAATGATCGTGCTTCTGGTAGTACTACCCCATTGGATCATGGTTAGGGTGTCAGTGATCCTTTTGGTAGTACTACCTCATCAAATCATGGTCAGGGTGTCGATGATCCTTTTGGTAGTACACCTCCTCATCATTCGCTTGATGATCACATCATAGAATTAGAGGAGGTGCTTCTGCTTCTCCAGAGAGAGCATACCAACCACCTTCTCCTCCACCTCATAGTTCTACTATTGAGGCAGTACTTGACCATCCATCGTCTTCTGGTACAGACCATGTTGCCACTACTACGTTTGTTGTACAAGATATTTGATAGTGGTTATTTGACTTGTTTATATATAAATATATATCACATTTTTATTTATTCATGTTATGTACTTAATTTATATGTTGGTGTTGATGTGTATATTGTTAGGTCACGTTAGGTATGTTCATTTAATGTGATTGCAAATAGATGTGTATGTGATAGATTTTTTTTGATATGAGATGTATATTAATTTGAAGATGTGTGTGGTGATGATGTTAGATTACAATTCTTTTGTTTTTCTAGATGTGATCACGATGATGATGCACTATTAGATTATTAGATTTGTGTTCTAGCTAATGACATTTATATCTGCTAGAGGTGTATATAATTAGATGATGGCAGTGAATTTGAATGTGTATCTTAGATGATGTTTATGTTTGTTAGATGGTTATCATCATGATGTTTATTTTTATGAAATAATATTTATTATAGATTATGTATTGGTGAACTTATATCAAATTTAAATCTGAAATTGGATGCAGTACGACTTACTTCAAAAAAAATGCAAAGATATTTTTATAAATTACAAAGTTTAGTATGGCTGAAACTATAATTGTAAAATCACCATATTTTTTTTTCTATTGCTTAGATAGTTCATTCATATTCATTCTAACCTAATTAGTAAAATATTTCAATAGTCAGAGCAAAAAATATTAAAGGTAAAATATTTTTGTTAGTTTTTAATAAGATGAAAATGTGTAACTCATTCAATTTAAAAAAAATATATTAATAATAATAAATGATTCAAACCCACAGAGGTTTGGTCTTGTGGCTAGCGGACGATCTGCTAAGTCGTTCGTGCTGCTATGCAGGTCACGAGTTCAAGTCTCGTCTTAATCGAGGGCCGTTCTTGCGGGCTGGGCGGTTCCTCCTAGAGGTTATAGTGGCAGCCGGTGGGATTCAACCTCGTGTAACGCGAGTACGATACCACCGCCGTTGCCGATTCCACTAGTCAACAAAATAATAATAATAATAATAATAAATGATTCAAAAATATAATTTAACCAATGAAAAATTACATTATGGTCAATCTATATATAGAGATAGAAAATCATTATACCTCCATATTAATCATGGATTTATCAATCACTAAAATAGATTAAATCTTTTGACATGTACATCTTTTATCATATTTTACATTCTAAAAATATATTTTCATATAATAAGATTTGATCCCTCTTGGCTCTTGGTAGATTCGTTGTTAATATGGATCTATATTAGTTTATATATTTCCTTCTATTGTTAAATTTAAAAAACTTAAGTCATAACTTTTTAAAATTAATTTAGATTTAATATAACTTAAAAAAATTTATTTTTAATAAAATTTAATTTATCACCAAAGTTATGAGATTTTCAAGCAATTTAAATTTGATATTTATAGCAACTCTTACTAATTTAAATTAGAAATTTCTCTCTCTAAAGACAAGGATCAAGAAATGTAAAATAAGGCTTATGAGGTTACTTGTAGTTGTCGATTTTCTCTGTTGGAAGCTCTCCCTTGAAGAGGCAAGTGAAATGTTTTCTAGTAATAAATATATAACATTTTGGTGCTATTTTGGTTCTTTATTTGCTATTATACTCGTTTAAATTTATCTTTTTAAAATAATAAATATAATTTAAATAATAAAAAAATCATACAATATTAAATTTAACTTTTTGACAAATAACATATTTGATTATTTCTTAATGAAAAACTCAAGAAATATTATTTTTTCCACATACTTATCACAAGATAGTCACTAAAATTCATGTTTTGACATTTCTTCTAGCTAAGTTCACAATGATAAAGACATGTCTACTTTAAATAATTTACTTATAAACACATGAAAATAGATATTTATTTCACATAATCTAAATAGGAAAGAAAAATGCATCACCAAGTCTATTAGAAAGTCAAACAAATGCCTCCTAATCACCATCACATTATTTAACATTTAATTCCTATCCATAAAATATTTATTAATTCAACTTTTATTTATGATAACCATTGAAAAGGAAAATCAAAACTCTCCATCCAAGAATAAAACAATCAAAACCTCTCATGCATCAATGTAAGCCCATTTATTTTGTCTTATGGTACATAAAACAATGTAATCGATGTTTTATACATGCATAAGACCTCCTTTTAGTTTACATAATGTCGCAAGAACTAGAGTTTAAATATAGTAAACATGACATTACCTCTCATGTCAAGAATTTAATCTTACATATTAATACCCAATTTTTTCAGTGTTAAAATCCTCATATATTTATCACTACATGATTTATATTGATTTTGAAAAAAACCTGAAGAAAAAAGTGTGAATTATTTTATATCACATTGTGAGTTATTTTATCATTTTTTATCCATTTTCTATCACTTTGTGAGTTATTGTAGATTGATACTCACAATGTTATTTGAGAAGGGAGATAATATGAGTATATTTAGATTGGTATCTTATTAAAATATTGTTATAAATTGATAACCCATGTTTACAATTACAATCTTCTGATCCATCCTGGTGTCTATCCAAAGGCTACAGAAGAAGTCTACTGTAAATTAGATTTAAACACATTAAACAAATATGTTAAAATTTTGATTTTTAAATTATAAATTACATAATTGGAAATTCTTAGTTTTAAGTGTAAAAATATTTCCACTCCAAAAAAAAATTGTAAAATTGTTTGTGAATCTTACCAATTATATAAAATGCCAACAAGGAAAATAAAAGACGATATAACTAATGAAATAATGAAAACAAAAACATACAAAAATAGTAGAAATGATGGAATAACACAAGTATATATCACTCTTTGTTGTCATCACCCTGATTATCTTCCTCGCTTGGCATGTTAACATCAATGTTCTCAAAAATATGTTTTGATATAGGGTCATGTCTTAATGTGAACCACAAATCTCTATCCAATGCATCTGGGTGAAAAAGCACATGGTTGTAGTTTTTGGGGAAAACATAAGGCTCCATAACTTCATGCTACATATTTCTAGATTTGATAGAATATCATCCCACCATCACAATCTTCCTTTGCATTATTTTGATCAAAGGTGTCCCATCACTTGCACCTAAAAATAACACATTAGAACGGAGAAAAGTCCACTTGAATGATCTCTTATATATTTTTGATGTTACCTAACTTCCCCTATATTAGGTTTTGATTGTGGTGGCTAGCATGAGTAGATTGGTCGAACTATACTTCCATTTCACAATTTTAATTGTTTATAATTTTATAAATATGTAGTGTAAATATGTTTCTCTTATACCAAAAAATAACAATGGTGTAAAAGTATTAATTATTAAATAAGTTTGATCATTTATTATATTTATTATTTATAAATTATGTATTAAAGAAGGTGAAGGACTGAATATCTATAGAAATTGAACCTATTAAATATTAGATATTAATTAGGATCGATCATTAATTTTGAAATTGAATTCCAAAATATATATATAAATTATCAAGTATTAAATATTATTTAAAATTGATATTTTATCTTATATGGTTAGAGAAAACAAAAACATGTGTGCATGTTCACTAAGATATATTGTCAGTGTTACCTAGGTTTTTTTTTCCAGTAAGAAAAAAACAACTATCTTTTAATATTTATAAATTATTTCTAATTTTTTTATATATATTTAATAAACACAAACATTTTAAAGATTTTATTCAATCCATATATAAACAAATAATAATTTAATATTTAAAATTTATTCAAACATTTTATAACATATGAAACATGATATTTACCATCCATATATATGGATATATATTTTAAATTTTTATTTAATATTCACAATATATTCAAACATTTTATATCTTATTGTTTAGGACTTATTTAAATATATTAAATAAGATATTGTCCGCTTGGGGTAGCTCAAGTGGCGATGGTAATGGAATGAAATCTCACCGAACCAGAGACCTTGGGTTTGAACCTTGTGCTATCCTCCCCCCATTGTGGGGTGAATAATGGACATGTAAAATTGAAAATGAGAGATTGCAATCGTGAAAAACTAAAAACTAGGATTTCGCTGAAGAAGAGACCCAAACCCACTGGGATTAGGGTTTCTCTAATTAGCTAGGTGGCAATGTAAATTTTATAGGTTGCAGTAACCATAACCTAGTAACAATAAAAATAATTACATAATAACCTATTTACTTGGGCCGAGCCCTATTTCGTAAAAAAGAAGACAAATTTTGAATTGAAACCTCTTTCCTGAACAATAGACCACATAATTACTCTCATACCTATGATAAAACTAAAATACAATGTTAGAAGAGAGTCGAAATGGAGGTTGTCTCCTTCTAAGATATACACATAAAATACAACGATTTTATTGAATGGGGTTCCCATTTAATACTTATGTCAGGTGGCGAGATGTTGTCATCCTCTTACCTGCAATTACAACCATAATAATACTTAATGTAACAATCTTACAAATTTGAACCTTAGAGAGACACATTAACCAACCATAATATATTTTTCTACTAAATAAATTTAAGAACCGAAAGCTAAATTACCATGCCGACAAGCTAAAGGAGATAGGAGATAGCTTTAGCGAACCTTTGAAACTTTGTGCTTAATATGATGTTGGATTCAACACACCCTTTAGCAAGTGGAGCCATCAATATAACTAGTACAACAAGGGAAACAAAAGTTTAGACATTCCTCACAGAAGTAAGGAGTAAAACATTATGAAAAAAAAAACTAGAGAAGTACTGAGAATAAAAAACAAAAGATTCTAAGAAAAAATACCAGAAGGAAGAGTATTGAAAGACTTGACTTAACAAAGGAGTCTTGGTGAAGAGTTAGAATCTTGTTTTGGACAAATAAAAATAATTTTCAATATTTTCTCAAAAGAAACCCTACACAGTGGCAACAAGAGCCAAAACCCTTGTAGAAAACAAAATCACCAAGAAGCTTTGGCGAGAATGGGAGCCCACGACAAACAGGGGTAAGGTGGATACCGTAATCGTTGCCCCTTCAATCTCAACCACATATATGTATGAGAAAATTGTGATTTTTAACCATAATAACTAACCTAAAATTCCATGAAGGAATAACTAGACACAACATTTCAAAATACATGTAAACATATAGACATAATAGTGTGTGTGATGTGGGAAAACTAAGTCTAAACAATACAATACAATATGACTATATCTAAGGTGATATATAGTTTTAAACCATATGATATAACATATAAAATAAGTCATTGCAAACCTAAGTTGAGGGTATGTAACTTAGGGAATGACGTATTTAAAATGTATTGCCTATATATCTCAATGATTTCCAAGGTCGCATGGCCCATCACTACCATAGTTATAACAATGACATCAAACTTGTGTTGTTGGGATATATATGTGGCACCGTTTGTATATGGTAAGACCCTTCAAACTCAGAGTGTATAAAAAATATATTGTCAATAGATTCATTTAAAAAGTTTGAGAGATAAAAAGAGGGAAAGTCCTCTCATGTAATATAGTTAATAGTGTTGTGATAAAGGTAATATAAATTCCTATACATAAATTAATGTTTAATATAACATTGTTCTTTGTTAATCATCTTTCATATTATCACAAAGAATTTTTCATGCTATACAAAGACAAACTCCATTAATTTGATGAGATAAAAATGGTAAAAATAATCAAAGTATGAAATTTACTGTGGTGATTTATTACCGAGAAGGAAGAGATGTTACAGGTGGTATCATAGCACAGGTTGCAACATTGTGGCCTTTAACTCTTGTTGACTAATGAAAAACTATGTGTTTTAAGAAAAGAGAGAGATTGAGTAAGAAAGGAGTTGCGTGGATTAAGAAAAATGGGTGAACCATAGGGTACATACATTGGAGAGGAGGAAATTTATGTACACCTAGAACAACAGATGAAGAATCATAACAAGAGAACTATTTCA
This sequence comes from Pinus taeda, assembly GCA_000404065.3. Lineage (NCBI taxonomy): Eukaryota > Viridiplantae > Streptophyta > Pinopsida > Pinales > Pinaceae > Pinus > Pinus taeda. The sequence continues at coordinate 127,404 of APFE030604047.1, forward strand.
TATGATGAGAAATATGCAAACTTAACTAATAAATTTGTGTGCAGGGCATGAGAAATTTTTGAAATCTAGTGCAAAATAGGAACAATTAATCAAAAACTTAACTGATAAGTCAAACCCTAAAACAATGAAAAAAATAAGGGATGAGGAAAATCGAGGGGAAATTTCTAAAAGTAATACTGTGGAGGAAGTGGCATAAATAAAAGAGGACAAAATTGTTGAATCAAAGGAACATAGCTCCTCCAAAATGTAGGTGAAGTCAAGGAAGAAACCAAATATAGAGATTCATGGATAATTTTGAAAAATCATACCTCCAACTTTTGATGGGGAAACATAGGAAGTGTTTGATGCCTGGTTGTTGAATATTAATAGATATTTCCAAATATATGATTACACCCTAGAACTAAAGGTCAAGTTGGCCACATATCAGTTACAATCGAAGGCCTCCTTATGGTGGGAGGAAATGAGGATAGTCCACAATTTCGAAGGCAAGGAGGTTGATTGGGAAGAGTTTCAAAGGTTGTTCAAAGGGAAGTATTTAAATGAGTGTTACTTTGATGACAGAGCAAAGGAATTCCATGATTTGAAATTGGGACAGATGTTGATGGATGAAATGGAAACAAAGTTTACACATTTATTACACTACATACCCTATCTTAAGGATGAAAATGAAAAAAATCAGTGCTTCCTGAATTGTCTTCCACTTTGTTTTAAGGAAAGGATTGAGTATGATAATCTGAAGACTATGGAGGAAGAAATCAGAAAAGCCCAGATTTGTTATCGATAGTCCAGAAAAACGAGTGAAAGTCAGATGTCTTGGTTGGGTAAGAAAAAAGACAAAATGCTCTAAGGAATAAAGAGTGGGAAACCTAAACTATCTAAATAGTTTAGGAGAGGAAACTAGAGAGGAAATGGGAATAGAAATAGTAATCAAACATCCATAGCACAAAATTAGTCCCAAGTTGGAACCAAGCAAACAAAAGTTAATAAAGGAGGTAATGATAAGGAAGGTGTTTGAGTTGTGGATAACCCCATTTATTGAGTAATTTCCCTTACACTAGCAAAATTGTACAAATATACAACATTTAGATGAGACCTCTATCATTAATCATGTAGCCAAGATCATACCGCACATTAATGCCACAGTGGAAGGATGTCAAGCATAACATTAGTAGATGATGGTGGAACTTAAAGGTACCATTTCTAACCAAAATATTTATGTATTGATGTATCATGGCGCTAGTGTAAGTTACGTTATTCTTCAGGTAGTAAAACAATGCAAGCTTAAATCTGAAAAATACAGAAATTCTTTGTAATTTTACCTAGCCACGGGAATAAAAAGGAAGGTGAAAAAATGGGTAAAGACTTTCCCAGTGACCTTGAATGGAATTCAAAGCATTGTAAATCTGAACATATTACCTTTTGGCTCCTATGGTATGTTGATAAAGATGGATTGGTTAGAGGGGCACCTGGAAGTTATTGATTTCTTAAGTAAAATTGTTACTTGTACAATAGACAATGAAAAAGTGTAAGTCATAAAAGGTATACCTAGGCCTATCTTTGTATAACAAGTAACATCATTACAGTTAAAATGAGCCACAAGAAGAGGGGGGAAAGATTTTGCCATCCAAGTTGAGGATTAATCATCAAAAAAAGTGTGTAAATTTGTGGATGAGATGGATGTTATTTGAGATTATCTAGATGTGTTTCCAGATGATATTCCAGGACTGCCACCAAAAAGGGAGATAAATTTCTCTGTAGATTTGATACCAAGAGCAACTCCGGTATCAGTCCCCTTATCAAATGAGTGTGTCAAAACATACAAAGTTGAAAATGGAATTGTAGGAAATGCTTAATAAAGTATACATATGACCTACCGTATAATTGTGGGGTGTAAAATTCCTATTTGTTAAAAAGAAGGATGAAACTTTTAGAATATACATTGATTACTATCAATTTAACAAGTTGAATATTAAAAACAAGTATCCTCTTTTGAGGAATGATGAGTTGTTTGATCAAGTCAAAAGAGAAATGGTATTTTAAAAAATAGATCTTAGATGTGACTATCACCAGCTAAGGATTAAGTAAGAGGAAATTCCCAAGGTAACTTTTCGAACACGATACAGAATTATGAATTTATGGTCTTACGCCTCAGATACATTTATGTGTTTAATCACTACAATGTTCAACAAGTTTTTAGACATTTTTGTGTTTATTTTTATAGACGAAATACTAGTATACTCTAATACATTAGAAGAACACAAATAACACTTTCAAATAGTGGTGTAAACACTAAGAGACCATTAGTTATACACAAAATTGATCAAGTACAAATTCTACCAACATAGGATATAGTATCTTGGTCTTGTTATATCTAAAGAGGGCATAGTTGTGGACCTAGAGATAGTAAAGTCTATTCTTGACTAGCCAGTGTCAAAGGATGTGGTAGACATAAGGTCCTTCAAGGTAATAATCAGATATTACCATAGATTTATAGAAGGGTTTTCAAGAATAATACATCCCATAACTTCTTGTTGACGATGTTAGAAGTCAGCCAATATGGGGGGTGTCCTCAATATGAAGTCCCAATTAGAACTCATACCATTTGGAGTAGGAGCCCCATCCGAACAATTGGCCCGACCACCATTATTCTTAGAGATTTTCCTTGGTTATAATTATCAACATAATAGATTACGTGCAAACTCTGAGATAAGCAAGTAAGTGGACACTATGAAGCATACACTTGTAATGTATATAAGGTTCTTTCATGAGCGGAATAGAAAGAGTGATCCTTTAAGAGAAAAGTAATAGTACTATCCTAGTAAAGACACACAAGATAATATAAATGATTGTGAATTATCCTGCAAAATAGTTCACAAGATAACAATGATCATACAAGCAAGTAACAATGTGAATTCAACAAGATATATGCCAAATCCAATGAAATAGTTCCTTTTATTTAGTATGTATGACAACAAATATATACCAAAAACATTAAAAGAATCATTCTTGCAACATCCATGATACATGCATGAAAATGTGTCAGCTCTGAGAGCTTCGTCTATTAATTGAAAGTTCAAAGATACACAGTTAAAATTATGTGACACTAGATCCAATAGTGGAACATTAAGTCACCACTTACTCCAAAGAATGATCTTCTCTCCTATGCTAAGTTAGAGAAGCCAAGGTGAAAAGTCCCCAAGATTCCCCCCTTTTGCTTGAGTTATGAGAGTTTATTTAAAACAAATGAGGTGAAAGGTCTCCTCCCATGTGACTCTTGACCTCCCTCATGACTCTTGAGCTTCTACTATGGCTCTTTAACTTCTTACATGACTCTTGGACTTTGTAATGAATTTTCAAATTCCATGTCTGACACTTGGGATTCCTAACATTTTACATTTTCTCCACCAATAATGTGCAAAAATACATGGTACCAAACAACATTCTTGTGTTGACACTTGAAATGACCATAATTTGGTGACTCTAACATGAGACTTCATTGTGATGTATCAATGTGAGGCTCCTTTCCCCACTGCTATGTCTTTAACTCTTGATTATTGATCTATGATGTGGAGCATCTTCACTCTCCAAAGGGTTTTGATAAGTATTGGAATATTCTAATTCATGATGAGTTGTCATCTACCCATCATGGTCTAAGGATCCTGTAACAACCCTAGTGAAAATTCCATGTAATCAAAGTTAATAAAGGAAAAATAATAACCACAGTTGATGGGACACTTATTATGAGATGAATGTTGGGAAAAACATCCTAGGGGGTGTTCATTTGGTTGTTTATGGCTAAGGAAATTGGAAAAGGCAATGGATAAGGATTTGCAAAGGCAAAATGACATTTTTGGCACATTTATTTATCAAAACAAAGGAAATTAGGAAAAAAGTAAGGTGAAAGGTCACAGGCTGCATGTGAGGAGGAAAATGAATGAAAATAATGGAAAATGAAGAAAATAGAGGCCTTATTCATAAAAAGGCTTCTGAGGATTAGTTGGTAACCTTTTGTTAGTTTAATTTCGATCTCTCTCATTATTATCTCTCTCTCTCACTCTTGGACAATTAGAGTTTTCTTGGATCATTTTGGCATCGAAACAAGAAAGGCAAAGAAGGTAAGAGGAAGAAAAGATCAAGGAGGGAAAGGCAAGATCAAGCAACTACATCATGATTCATTGCAGTTATCAATTTGCATGTGTATTTTCCTTGCTAAATTTGGCATGCATGGTATTGCATGTGGTTCTTTGTTTTTGTGGCATGGGTTTGTCCAAGTGTAACAGTGTTTTCAGCCTAGCCATGCCATTTCCAGATAGCCATTGTGTGATGGGGTTCTCATATTTTGGTTGAGATGTATTGTTGGATGGATTCGACGCTGAGTGGGGTAGATATCCAAATGATAGAGCACATGGCCCAGTGGTCCCTGAACTAGACTGTGGATCATAGTAAAGCCACTAGCATAGTGACCCTTGAGCTAGACTGTGGGTTGCAGTAAAGCCAGGATTGTGTTGCCTCGTTGGGCCTAGGAATCCTTATCGATGAATGGAAGGATATAATGTAAAGCCAAGAGGTGGTTTTCTCTTCATTGGGCCTAGTAATCCCAGGTTTGGGATATTCCGTAAATCCTGGAGTGTGGGCCTCGACTTAGGGCCTATTGATCTGGGTTTGAATTGTAGTAAAGCCTGGGAGACTACGAGACATGAATAATTCCTCATGGTGTAGGTGGAGAAATATCGTGGCATCCATGCTTGTTTGGCCTAGTGATAGGGTGGAGATCATGGTAAAGCATGTTATGATGTGTTCATTGTGTTCACCTAGTGATTTAGAATGGATTATGGTAAAGCCTAGTTTCTATTGATGAGGGTGAGGTGGTTTAGCCTCGATATTCCTGTTGGCTTATGGGGGCCTGACCCAGGTTTGAAGTTATGTAGCCAAACAAATCCCTACACTACTGGCCCTTTCGACATTAGCCCGTAGAGCGTGGACTGAAGTCTCACCCGAAGCAGTATGGCGGGATGCTGGAACCAAGTTTCCGCACCCTTGAGATGGCTATGATGTCGATTTAGTCCAACTATACCTACCTTCGTGTAGGTCACTTCGCGCTCTATTCTAACCTTCAATACCTCCATGATCTATTACAAGCAACTTTCGTGCAACCCTAGCCAGGGGCTAAGATGCTTTCGCACTGCTAAGGTAGTGAACTACACTAATTCCCAGATTAGTCTAAGTATCTTACTTATCTTATTATTAGATCTTAGTTATCTTTGTGTAAACAGATATTCTCACTTACGTTCACTTAATCAACACAATTATACACAGTCGTGCATCATATAAGCATTAGAAGTGAAATTCATACCCCATATAACAAATGCATAAAACGGGAGATAAAGACAGAATTGATAGAAACTTCTCTTTATTAATACTTCCAGGTAGTTACAGACTCGACTCGCCCTACGCACTCAGCCACAGGGGTCTACGTGTTGAGATTGCAACAAGATGATGGAGCCTAGTGAAAAGAGTCGCCTTCACTAAGTGGGCCCGCAGGCTATTTTTGGTGCAAGTCTATTTTTAGACTATGTCTATTTTTAGACATATGGATCATGTCTATGGATTGCAGGTTGCTGTTTATGGATGATTGATCAAGTTGGAAAAATAGATGGACTTCTATTTTTAGACCACAGTGGAGTGACACCACAGCGGAGTGACTGCTCAGTCTAAATATAGAACAGTCAAATATTATTAGCTCATAATAATATTTAGACTATAAACTTTGTCTTATTCCCTTGGAGCACTTCAGGATGAGCTACGGATGTGGTACATGCAGATCCCAGAAGGAAATACGTGGTTACCTATGGGATGACTAATATTTGCATGCAGGACTTCAGTTAGAACTCAAGTGAGTTGAGTTTAGTGGACTGGAGGTGCAGTTGATGGAGTTGTGTTCAGTTTAGCTTTGTTAAACTGGTTGTATTTAGTCTAACTGGCAAATATACTAGAGATGAGTTGGGTGAATTAGTTATTAATTAATTCACAAGTTATTAACTCATAATACAACTAATGAATACATCAGTTAACTCAGTTGCATGTCAGTGCATGTTCAGTTCAGCAGGGACAGGTGTTAGAGAATCAGATTGCTATCAGTTGTGACTATAGTTGTGCATCAGATCTTGCACAATCAAGGGATTGAGTATGCCAATGAGTTTGCCCACGTATTTGCCCACATTGTAGCTTGATTTTGCCAAGTAAATACATGGTTTCCTTGGAATTATCATCAATTCTCATGCAGGTATTGAGTAGAAGAGGCAGGCAAGCAGCGAAGGAGATTTGAGCCAGTGATTGATTCAGATCTGAGCTGTATTGTGTGTAACAGAGGTGGAGTTACTTGTGAGAAGTATTATGCTGTGTAATGTTACATGACTCAATCATTAATATATAGATAGTTGGGGTTTTTAGCAATATGCTTTCCCCGAGATACATACTGTGTTAATGTGTGAATGCTCTTGATGTTTTATTTTTTATTGATGCTGCTATATTGATGATCAACGTAGAGGAGCTTATGTATTGTGTATGTTTTCCGCAATAGTACATGATCAGGACAATCTCTGTTGAATATGTGTTAAATTATTCAAAAATTTCTACAGCAATTTGATGATTGCTTCGACCTTCGAGGGATCGACGCGAATGCCGGCTTTTGAAACAACAAATCCTAGCAATCGACCCGCTTCTATACATAATACACACTTGTGCGGATTCAAACGAATATGATAATGGCTACACCTCATAAAGATTGCTCGTAAGTGGACAAGGTGATCAGTTCGATGTAAGGAATGAGCAGGCAAATCATCGAGGTACGGTTGCACAATGTGTTTGATGTCATGAAATGCATAAGACATCGGCCGTTGAAAAGTATCTCCGGCATTCTTAAGTCGAAAAGGTAATTTGCAATAAGCAAATGTCCCCCATGGACAAATGAATGTCGTTTTCGGTTGTTCGGCAGGTAGAATATTGATTTGATTATAACCCGAAAAACCATCCATAAAGGAAAACATTTCGCTTCTGGCACAATCATCAATTATTTGATCGATATAGGGCATTGGGTAGTTGTCTTTTGGACAAGCTCGATTTATATCCCTATAATGGATACAGATTCTTATTGTTCCCTGTTTCTTGTTAACCGGAACAATATTCGATACCCAATCCGTTAACGGGATCGGATAGATGAAAACTGCTTTCAACAGCTTCTTGACTTCTGCTTTAATCGCAGCTGCTTTTCGAGGGTGAATCTGACGCAACCGTTGCCGGACGGGTTTAGCGTCCAGGTAGGTCTTGATTTCATGGACAACAATGGCGGGATCAATTCCTGGCATTTGCTCGTAAGACCAGGCAAACAGGTCGCGAAATTTTGGAATAGGGCCTTGTAAGTTTGAATTTCATCATCTGTACACGAGGCACCTATATGAATGTTCTCAACAATTCCGGGCTTTACTGAAATGTCAATGGGAATAGTGCGAGAAATATTCCCTAAATTCAGCTCTGAATCAGGATGTTTCGTTGGACTCTGAGCTTCTTTGACATATTCAACGGTAAATATGGATGATAAATAATTTTTGAAACAATCATCCTCAGGTAAAAACGAAGACCTGTGATGAAGATCTTCCCATGGTAAATCGTCTACACATAGGATTTCACGAAGGTGTTGTTCAGATGACACAACTTCGGGAAACGTTATTAACTCTGAGGTTGATGCGAAAAGTGAGTCCTCATGGACCACATTCATTTGGTCAATTTCGGTTGAAAGCAGGTCGGTAAAAGACACTACGGCTTCATAAGCAGTTTCATATGGACTCAAAGGCATAGCATTACCAAATGAGTCTATCTCAGATTCGGAAGGGACAATCCAAGGATCGTCGTAAATAATGGTGTCTGATGTAATTATATGAATTGATGCAAATGAAGACGATGCGTTGATTGGAGGAAAAGGAAAAGTTCCCAGTAAACTAGAATCTTTAACTAAACCTACGCCAACGTCCCTATAAGGGATAGTCATTTTACTGACATGTTGGATACTCTCTGAAGAGGCTGGTCGGATGCAAAGTAAGCCAGCTGGTCTATTGTCACGATCTTGCCATTATGTGGAAACTTAATTACTCTGAAGACCGATGAAACAACCGCTGTCATAGCATATGACCAACTTCGACCCAAAAGAAGTTTGTAGTCCAGAGGGGCATCAACCACCTCGACATCTAGACTAACGGTTTTCCCTTCAACCTCTATAGGAAAATCCTATAGAATGCCAAACGGACGGAACCCACGGCCATCAAAGGCCTTAAGGATGGTGGGGGATTGGTTCAGGTGAAGGAGAAACAAGCGATCTCCAACACTGAATCGACATAATACACATGGAAGCTCCCTCATCAATTACAATCCTATGAACAGACCTGTTTTTTACTATCACTGGAATATGGAAAGCCATCTGATGAGGTAAACGCAGTGTACTATTTTCTAGATCAAAGATTATCAGGTTCGGATCCTGAATATCAACAGCTCCAATAGCCGACAAAAGTAATTTCCTTTGTGCTGGGCATGATTGCAGCACTTCCAGAGCCGACATCGCTGAGGGTGAAACAGCTAAATCCTCAACGATGTTATAATTCCGAGCCGCTCTCACATGTGTATTGAAAGCAGACTTTTGAAGTATACCCTTGGCGGGCAGTTTGATTACTAAGTCAGGGTTAGGTTTCTCGATTTGTAGTGGATCGGAACCAGGAGCTGAGGTTGATGGGTTAGAGTGAGAAGATTCTGCTTCCTTGCCATCAACAGGATTCTTACTACCAGAATCTTGCGATCGAGTCGCAATCCTCACATGAGACATCATCAAAATGGGTTCTTCACTGGCACTCCAGGAAGAACCTATCATCTTAGTCTCCTGTTTTGGGAATGGATCTTTCAAAACAGCAGGACTTGGGGAACCTTTGACTATTTTCACAACCTCAGCCCGATGAGGGCAATCTCTTGTATAATGATCTTCACAAATAAGACAAGGATATCTAGGTTTGCGCTTTTCGTCATTGGTTTTCGATTTTTCTGTTTTCTCCTTTGGAGCCTCGTCTGCTTTATTCTTCTTCTTACCCTTCTTCTTTCCACCTTTTTTTTATTTGACTGTAGATGTCTCTACGGCGTGAATATCGGCGGAAATTTCAGGAGAAGACTCACCTGTCGGGGAATCAGGTAGGGTGATTATGGGAGAAGAATTCTTTGAAGATTTCTTCTTGCGCTTTTTGTTCACCGTACCAATCATACCATCAGTGGCATGAGATCCTGAAGGAGCAGCAGTGATTTGATTTGAACTTGAAAGATCTGGGATCTTCTCCTGTAAAGTACCCCACTGAGTGTAAACCAAGTCAAGGTACTGCGCCTGAGCAATGACTTGCTCCTCAGTAACTACACCGGCCTTAGCTACATCTTCAGTAATCTTCGGTAATAATGATTTAACAAACCATTCAGCTAAGATTTGGTACAGGATAAAAACTTTCACTAACCTTCGTCGACATCTCCACTCATGTATATGATCGGAAATATACGTGGATGTCGATTCTTTTAGTGAAGTTAGTAACTCCGTGCCGTTATCGTATCTGACCGGCAACTGAAAGTGAGTTAAGAACGAGGTAGCTAACTGGCTAAAATTGTAAAAAGAGGCCCGTGGTAACTCAATGTACCACTTGGACGCGAGACCAATGAGTGTACGCTGGAAAAGATGTAAGTGGATCGAATCATCCGAGATAGAATTTGATGCACACCAGAGGTGGTAAGTCATCACGTGATTTGACGGGTACTCTCCAGACTTACCTTCGAACTTGGGTATGTCACTGGGCAACTTATTCGGCATTGGCGGCCAATACGGAAGATAATTGATTGGATCATTCATTAGGCGCGTCAAGTCTGGTAAATCCAAAGTTGCGATAAAAGGCAATTGCCGGTTCGGATCTCTAAAACTTGGGGTCACTAAACCAGCCCCAGGAGGAGGATATCGAGGATAACTTGGAATAGGAATCGCGTTCGAGATATTTTATCCTCCCGGAAAACCAGGATTAACCGGACCGTACTGGGGTTGTTGAGGTTGTTGATAAGTGTACCTAGGATATGGTTGATACTGGTAGGTTGGTTGCTAAGCAGCAGGACCATATTGAGGTTGGTATTGTCCCTGGTACAGAGGTTGAACAAATTGAGGTTGAGAAGTAACAAACGTATTTCCTACAGCAATCTGAACCGAAGTCTGGACCGTAGATCCAGACTGAGGTAAAGAGGTCTGAGGAACAGATACAGGAACAGTAGAAACCGGAGCTGCTGATACTCCAGAAGAAGGTGGGGTAGATGGAGAAGATGTTGCAGTAGCCGTAGCAGACGTTTGAGGCGGAGTACTAGGTGTACTAGGCCCAGCCTGAGAGACTACAGAAGATGCAGAAGCTGAAACCATAGACTGGACGGGTTGCTGAGATGGACCAGCGGCCTATCCAGGTTGGGAGGACGACTGCACATTCGGTTGCAACATCTATGGATTTTGAGAAGGATCCCACACCAAATTCGTTCCAGGGTATTGACCTTGAGGATATGGAGATCCATAACTGGGTTAAGGGTAAGATTGATAATACGGTTTACCTGAAGGCGGTTGATAACCTTGCGGTCGATACTGGCCTTGGGGTTGATAACCCTGAGGCGCATACTAATACTGGGGTTGTTGACCTTGAGGTACGTAAGGATATTGATTATGGGGCACATATTGATATGAAGGTTGACCTTGGGGTACGTACTGGTACTGGGGTTGACCTTGGGGCACATATTGGGCCTGGGGTTGACCTTGAGGAATGTATTGTCCCGTAGGGATATACTGTTCTTGAGGTTGGCCCCCAGGTGCAAATTGAGTACCCTGAGGTTGCCACCCAGGCGCATATGGAGTACCTTGAGGTTGCCCCCCAGGCAGTAACTGACTGCCTTGAGGTTGACCTGACATCATCAGAATTTCTTATGCACTCAACTGACTATTACCACTACTTCCAGATAATAACTGCTGTTCGAAAGGACGAGGAGATGCTCCTGAAAAAGTACCAGAAATGGACTGATACCCAGCAGGAATAGAAGGACCGCCGTATAAATAGGCTTCCGGAGATGACGGACTAGACATATATACAGGAGTAGTAAAACCTCTGGGTGGAAAACGAAAACGAGGTGGAGAAAAACTTACTGAGTTGTCTAAAAAATTTGTTAACGAAAAATACCAGGTAGTACTTCTAGGAGGACTGTAAAATATAGACTCACGCTCTCTTAGATCGAGAGCAGGTAGATCTTCTTCAAGGTAAGAAGCGCCTAGATCCTCTTCTAGAGCAAGCTCTTCAATAGCAATCAAACCACAAGGAAGATTTTCGGTGATGACTCGTTCTACCCTAGGTGAACCAGGAACACTAGAAGTCAGAGTAACAGGTTCAGATATTTGAGGTTCTTCGCTTATATCACAGCAGACGAAACACTACCAGTAAGCTCGGAAACCGCAATAGCTTCAGGATTATAACTCGTCTCTAGATTTTGGTAATCTAGGTGGACTACCAACGAAGGCTCTCCTTCTTCAGGTGGACTTACTCTACTGCCGCCAGGAGTAGTCACAAGGATTTTCAAACCTTCGTAATGAGACGGGACCTCTTCAGGAGGTTCACCCGGCAATATACGGGATCGCCTCAACAAATCGGCCATGATAACAACTTCAGGAGACTCGCCCCGAAGTCTACGAGAGCGTCTCGGTGATTCAGCCACAGCTAAAAACTTTTAACTACTACACACAAAAACAAAATAAAATCTCAAAAGAAACCACCTAAAGTCGCTAAAGAACCAATCAATTTTGAAACATACGCCTAAATAATCTAGGGCATCAAACTAAACACAAACAGTAAGCTTCTCGACCAAAAACACTAGTTGGTGATGAAATCCAACCTCGTAGGATTCAGTACAAAAATAGTGGGTGGAACAGTTACCCCGACAACCTGCTTAATGAATAGACTGGACCAAGTTCCTCCACTTTAACCGTCTCGAGTGAAGTGAACCCCCCAAAATCCAAGTAGTCTAGCGACGTCTGTCCAGGCTACAGTTGGGATCTTCCCTCCACCGTCACCTTGGGTAGAATCCTAAGATAATGGTCACTAAGGTCACCAACAACAACAAATAAACCTGGGGGAACAGTCTACACTCCGACAGCACGCAAGGGCAGAGTATCAAGCTCAATACCCTTATCGGATCCTTGACAACAATCCAAGGTTTACCGATAAGTGACCCCTGGCTCCTCAACAATAATCTGAGGTTTACCGTTAGTAATACGTGCATGTCTGGCGTCATTCCCAACGAGGGAGGATTGATCCCCTCACTAGTTCAGACACGAGCTCGTGGTTCTCCTTTAAGAGGATCTTTCCCAGAGTATAAATGCAACAACTGGATTTATCCTATCACAAGATAGGCTACTTGTTTGGTTTTGTAGTCTTGGAGAGTTAATTACTCTCCTACTCCAAGGCACTAGCCTGATCTATATTGGTGCTTCAGAGCCCTAGTAAAAGAAAATTTGCTAAGTTGATTTTACTTTAAGCGTTAATTTTATGGATTTTCTTTAGGACAAAGGTAGTGGAGATGAAACTGATGGTGTGTAGACTCGACTCAAATCCACTAAAAAGATGCACCTAGGATGATTTACACTACTTTCCTTTTTCAATTAATTCTCTAGTTAAGAGAGTTGGAGAATGCAAACTTTTGATAAAAGCAACTTTCTTAACAGACAATCAAAGAAACAATCTCTTTATCTTTTCAAGCATACAACACATGACCACTCATTACTTGCACGAAAATTCCTTTCTCTTTCAAAAACTTCAAACGCTCCTTAAAAAAAACTTCGCAAAGGAGGCGCCACAGGAGACACCACAGAAGGTGTTCTGGGTTTAGTTTTCTATTATTGTGGATCTGGTTATCTGGGTGACTTACTGGTACTTGATGATCATTTGATGTTTATGGATCCAATATGAAAATTGGATGAAACGTGGCCTTTAAGATTATGTGTTGTGCTTCAGTGTATCTAGTATGAAAATTGATGAAACGTGGTACCTGGAGGAGAGAAAATTGTAGGTCGGCGCCTACGTACTAGTACTTAAGCTAGTACAAAAGCAAAGGGGAATCTTTGGAGCATTGTAGTAGGTAGCAACCTGCGTACTAGTAAATGGATCAACTAGTACAAGAGCAAAGGGTGTTGTAGCTCCCGTACTGGTATAAGACTGCACCAGTACAAATATTGTAAAAGGATTTTCTTATTAAGAAGAAGATTGAGATGACTTGCAGCAGGTGCTTTTCTCCCGCATTGGGTTTCCACCTTATATCATGGTGTTCATGTGGGTGCCTTATGTGTGATGATCTATTCTATGTTACTGCATCTGTTAACTGAATATTGTAAAAGGATTTTCTTATTAAGAAGAAGATTGAGATGACTTGCAGCAGGTGGTTTTCTCCCGCATTGGGTTTCCACGTTATATCATGGTGTTCATGCGTGTGCCTTATGTGTGATGATCTATTCTATGTTACTGCATCTGTTAACTGATAATATGGTTGATAATGTTCTAATGCACTCATCATAAGAAGTTGTGGAAGTAGCATATATGAATCAGAGTTTGGAAATGAAAAGTTTTATTAATGTGATAATACTGATTCACCCCCCCTCTCAGTATTATTTCCAACATTGGTTTCACACTTTATCTTCATCCATGACTAAAGGGAACATAATTCAGTGACATACGTGCTTGCTAAAGAGGCCTGTGATTTTTTAGAAGGTAATTTTGAACTTCTCAATCTTCATGAACATGAAAACAACTTTAGGAAAATATTTCCATTCATAACTTTTTTGGATCATTATACATGTAGAACATGCATCTATTGTCAATCTTAAGTCGGAATGTTTTCTTTAATTTGTCTTGGTATCTTTTGGAAAATATAATCACCCTCATAAATAGAATTTAGTTCTTTATCTTCATCCATGACTAAAGGGAACATAATTCAGTGACATACGTGCTTAATAAAGAGGCTTGTGATTTTTTAGAAGGTAATTTTGAACTTCTTAATCTTCATGAACATGAAAACAACTTTAGGAAAATATTTCCATTCATAGCTTTTTTGGATCATTATACATGTAGAACATGCATCTATGCTCAATCTTAAGTCAGAATGTTTTCTTTAATTTGTCTTGGTATCTTTTGGAAAATATAATCACCCTCATAAATAGAATTTAGTTAGACAATAAAATAATCTTACATGACTTGTCATATATAAAAAATTATATATGTATTTTTTAAATCGAACTCAAAAACTTGATAATCCAAACTTATGTATCATTTTAAATATAATTCTTAACCAGAACAAAAAAAATACTATAATATACATACACATGTAACACATACATGTTTCTCAAAAATCTATTTGAGAAAACAAATTGAAACATAAAACCATATAAAGTTATATTAAATTAAATCTCATTTGTGTAGGAGTTTAGGTTACCTATCTCTCACATGTTGGTTTCTTTGATATTAAGTAAATTTTAAATATTATAGTGAATAAAAATGCTTAATAGTGTACTTTTTTAATATTATAATATTAAATTTATATTAACAATAAAGCTCAAATAATTTGTGTTAGATTTATCAACGTTTTAATAAAATTATCTGTTGTGATATAACTTGGTGTGTAACCATTCTAAGTCATTGTGATAGCATATAAACACGTGTTGTTGCGTAGATATCATAAAGGGAGGCGTACAAGTTAAATACTAAGAAAACACATCACTTATTATGAGGGGTGAAATTTTTCATTAAAATTGTATTATTGAAGAAAATAAAAATCGTATTTTTATTTTATATATATATATTATATATAATATATATATATTATTATATAAAGTGTTTTAATTAAATTTATTAATATTTTTTATATTATTTGATTTTATAAATAAAGTTATATATTTAAATATATATAATAAATAAATATATTAAATTGATATAGATTAAAATTAATAAATTTGGGAATTTTTCATATTTTAATATTTTTTTATTAGATTTATCAATCAGAATGATTCATATTAACGTAACTTTATTAGAATGAGTGTACTGAAATGATATAAGTGAAGGGAAATAAGTGTATTGATTTGATATATAGATAAAGTATAGGAATAATAAATTTTGGGGAATTTTTCTTTAATAAAGAGAAAATTGGATTTTTCTAAGAGCCTATTGTATCGGTTATAACTACTCTCCAAAATTTTGGTTCGCATGTGAATTTTGGAGCTTATCTTGGATCTTGCGATCGATCATCTTTGGTCATTCATTGGTAAGATGATGATTTCAAGCTCCCCTCCTTGATCCTAAGAGTTGTTCGCGTTCTCATCTTTATGTAGCATGTGCCATTTTCGAGCATAGGGGTTGTTGTTTGTCATGAAAAGGGAATGTTGTTTTGCTTCAAGGGAAAGCATGTGCGCATGAGTGGTTGTCATCACATAGACATGTTTCACTCTCACTTCACACACTCTTGTCACGAAGGTTGTTGCATCAAGCAAAGCATGTCTTATGCATTCTGGATGGTCTACATTGTGTCACTAAGTGTCCGTGTGCGATCACAGTCAAGTCCTATCAATGTTTACATATGTTTCACTGATCTCACACTTAGCCAATTCCCCGAGCAACCTAGCCTCATCCAGCTTCCCGGAACTGTGTGCTTTGCTTCTGCAACCATCAAGCTTCCTCCCTTGCCTGCTAAAACCCTGTAGTGCATAAAGACACCAACCTCCCTTGTCTTCTGAAACCCCGCAGCCCGTAGAGACCCCCGCCAACACTGCTCTCCAAAAATGCGTAGAACAGTCAGGCAGCCAACACTGCTCTCCAGAAATGCTCAGAGAAATCCAACTGCAATGCACTCATAAATTTTGTAGAGGTGTCCTCCCTGGACCCCCATCTCATAACAGTATCCTATGCCTCAAAACTACGCAGTGTTGTCCAAGCTGCCTTGTTTGCCTTGCATTTAGAAACTATGTAGATGAGCCTCCCAGGGCCTCATTCCCGTAGCAGTCACTGTCTAATGAAATTGCACAGATCTACCTCTCAATGACCACAGGAAAATGTGACATGCTGAAATCGCTTCCAAGGAGTTGAGGAGAAGGACCAAGGAACCAAGTAATGGAAAAGATCAGGACCACATGCAAACTCCATTGGATGCATGATCATCTTGAGGGTAAGTATGGTAAGTAAAGAACACCTTTCGAAGTACACCTCTTAGTTAAGTTTGCAAGACTGCTTGTCATTGTCATATCATCCGGTCCTCAGTAACATGCATATCCGCAAACACGAAAAGTCATTTTATGTGTTTCTTCTACATGTCTTGCTTCCTTTTCACTTGTTCGACCAACTGTCGTCTTTGGCATGTTGATTACTATGTCATGCTTGCGACCTCATTCTAGTGATGTTGAAGGTTGTCTTTGAGTTGTGTTAGCTATGCAAACATCTATTGCACTCACACATGATGTTGTAAATATTGTCGTGCAAGTGTCGTCATGGTTGTCCTAATGTTTATCTGAAGTGTTGCACTTGTTGCTTTCACCATTTGATAGTCCCGCAGTCAATCACACTGAGCATGTTTTCTTGTTGGTTCGAGGTGTCTTGTCATTGAGTCGTGTCGAATGTGTGTTTGCAAGGTCATTTATGCACAAGTTCACTCGCTCACACACTTTGTAATTTTGGTGAAACATTGTCGACTGGACCACTTTGTTTTAGTACATATGCTATTGGAAATGTGTTGTATCAGTTGCTAACGTTGTCTCACTCATGTAGGCTATCCCTCTGGATGCTCGACAAATTCATTCTTGTAAACTTGTTATAACGCTCGTTGCACTCGTGTGGATTATTCCGTTGGGTGTTATCTATTCACCTTGTGTTTGTGACTGCTGCATCTATGTGGCCTACTCCGCTAGAAGCTGCACAAGTCCTATTGTCTTGTGTGTCTATAGAAGAGTTGGGACTATTCCCTTTCAACATGAGACTCACTTCCACCCTCTCCCTCTACAGTGAAATAAATCTGACACAAGTGGCACTAAGCACTCACAGGCACGCGAACCTCGTTGTTCGAAGACAAAGTAAACCACTCTCACGTATTGACAAGCAAGAGCTAAGGAAAATATTTTAAGATAATGGAAACTAGGCCATCATACCGGATGGGACTCCTACACCAAACGATGTGAGGTCTAGTTGGGACTTCATATCGGGGAGATCCCCTGAATGTTGGTGGGTCCAGCACCATAAACATTTATGGCGCTAGAAGGATGGCCATATGACAAGTTGAGTCCTCACAATTTGTTTTGAATCTTCGCATACTTATCATGACTAAACACAAAATTTCTCTTCCGAAGTGTATGTCTTATGGAAATAACTTTGAAATCTCGGAAGAGCTCTAGAATAACTTGTCACGTAAAACATACGATGGTGGTGGTCAAGTAGCCTTGGTTAGATATGCGGTTGGCATTGCAGGCTCCTGTGAAAGGCACGAAATCTTTGAAGATTACATGACCTGTGCATTGTTCACATACATGCTTTGAGGACATCCACTGCGTTGGTATGCCACATTGCCTGAAAAATCGATTCACTCTTTCCATAATTTGATCGTAGAGATAGATCATGCTTTCAATCATTTTGACCCTAAAGTGCTCAATAAAGAAATTCTGAAATTACAAAAAGCACCTGATGAATCCAATGAACAATTTTACATGCACTTTTGTAATCTTGTGTATCGATTTCCTGAAGATGAAATTGATTGGGAACTCCTCAATGGAAGATTTAATCATCTTCTTTACATATCTGAAAATATGCAACTCTTAGAATCATTCGAACCCCTCCCAACATACTTTGGTGATGGAGCTACACAATCACAAGCGGACATAATTGCTGTCACAAGTAATTGTTCGCCTTCCCCTCATCAAACAGCTCCAACCCTGCAAAGTGAAGTGGGAGAGCATGCACACACATCTGTTGAACTGTCACATCCTCCAAGCCAACCTGCTCTTGATATCTACACAGATTTGGCTTACAAGCCTTTCGGTTGTCATGTGGACACATTACCTCAACCTTCATCCCTACTGTTAGTTCCAGTCTTCGCAGTCTGTCACCAGGGATCAACATGAGCTCTTATTAGGTTTGGTTTGGTTAGATGTTTTGCACATGATATTTAGTGTAAAACATGTCATAAACATGTCCATCAGAAACAACTCGGAAAGAGCTTTCCAACGGTATATCACACTCCCAAAACCGGTTCCTGGATTAGAAGTTATGGTCAAAATAAGATTGCTACTCGTTTGATGGGACGACTGCTGTGAAGGAATAAAGGTAGTTGGCTCAACCATCCAAGTGATTTGTAATGTTTCTGAAGTGGGTGGGTTAGCTACACTATTTGAGTCTGGTATGTAATTAGTTCAAAATATTTATGCACTATTTTGTGTTCATAAGTTAAAGCAGTTTTGGGTAAGTCGGATATACCAAAAGGGTTATCCTTTTAAAAGTTAGACATCCTGTGGTGACAACCTGTTTTGTATCTTTGAACATATTTGTAGCAGATACACAATATTCTTGGTGGTCAAAGATAGCCTTCTGATTGCCACAATAAGCAATTAATATATTTCAAAAAGTGGAAAAGATGCCAGTTGATAGGGAATTGTGTTCTAGTAAGAGGCAGAGAATTGAACAGATAGGGACTCTTGATGTTTCTATCGTAAAGTCTGATTCATCAGAACCGGTTACTAATTGTAAAAGGCCAAAGATGGATTTAGAGTTATCAAATATTCGCATATCAGATGGCAAGACACATAAACTAAATAGATGCAAATGAAAGAGATGCAACTAAGGACATGATGGATGCATCTTCTTTCTAAAAGAACAAGTACAAGGGAAGTAATGAAACCTCTAGCGAATTGTTTCTTGAGCAAAATGAGAAGCTTCCCAATACCCTGCTATCATTAAAGGGAATGGATGGCTCTGCACCCAAAATTGAATCGTTTCCAAATGTTGATCATGACCAATTATTAGATTCTATTGTTTGTGGGGCAGCTACTAATTGTTTAGACTCGGATATATGCAATGAAAAGGCCCTTGAGGTTAATGATTTGCATAATATTGAGCTGGAATTATTAGTCAAATTGAAAAAGAATAGAGAATTACATGGTGGAACCATAGAAGATGGCTGGAAAGTACAAGCTACAAGAGGAATACAGCAAGCTGCATTCGTGGACTTATAATTCCTTGGACCTATATAAGAATGTACTACTATGTGTACTTTATTCAGTTTTCATCCACTGTTTCATGGACCTAGTGGTGAAAGGTCACACTCAGGAAGCTTGTTCATTCTTTCAAAGTTTCTGAGAATACCATGAAGCCCTATATCTTCATGACTTGCAAAAGTTGGAAGGCGTTCTTTCACCCCAACACTTGGAGGAGATGGAATTTTGTCATTCTTTGAGACAAAACAAAGTCAACATCAAGATGTGTCAATACTCCTATGAGCTTCTGCTACAATATTTGCTTAAGACAGAGTGTAAAATCATGCTTGAAATCATCAATGAAAGGATAAATTTCCAAGTCTCTCCTGGACAACCATGTGGTCCATATTCGAGTGAAGGAGAAGTCATAACATTAATAGGAAGTAGTCAATAGGTTGTTGAACAGATAAATAAATAAATAAAAAGATTCATTGGGGGATACTGGAAGACTCTTTAGAAGAGAGACTTGAGAAGGAAATTTTAGCTACAGAGACTGATAAAACTGAATTCGAAGCCAAATAAGGAAATGGAATCCAAGGATGAGAGTCGAAGGCCGAACTGAGCTCCCCTACATCCATAACACACAAAAATCAAGCCAAGCCAACCGAAGGAGGTGGTGTTGTGCGTAGCCCTATGTCGTTGCGCTCCTGGAAGTGTGGCATTGCCCGTAGGGCCATTCTAAAAAAAAAAGTTTGTAGGTGCCCGTAATTGAGCAGAAGGCCCTTACCTAGGAAAAAAGACAACAAGATTCATTGGGACATGAGGAAATCGACGTTGCAACATTTGCTGATTGGGGGGTGAACTATTTAAAATACGATAACCGGTTATTTCCTTCAATATGAATGGAGAGGTATTGACTGACCAAGAAACTGTTGTCTATGATCATCAAATCTGTGTCTGGGGTGTTGATGCACAATGAAGATTAAGCAAATCTCGTGTTTTGGTTATTGGAATGACTGTAGTGGATGTAGAGCTATGCAAGAAACACAATTTTGGCGGGTATTAGTAATTTGACGTTGATGGTTGATAGCCCAGTTACAGCAGACTCTTCATCAGCAATTTTTTTTTAGTTCTTGCTGAGGTATCCAATCATAAGGGAAAATCGATTGTCGAAGTCTGCCGGGAGCTGAGGTATCCAATCACAAGGGAAAATCGATTTTTGAAGTCTGCCAGGAATCATTAAAAGATTTCAAATCTATGGTCCATGTCTCTGTTGAAAAATGCAGTGTGAAAGATATATCTGCTAAGTTTCTCGACAATTTTGATGTTGTTGTTCTTGGGCACGCCTTAGTTATTGTGAAAAAACAGATTAATGAGATGTGCTGCAAAAGGCCACAAATAATGGCATTTTATTCAGTAGATTGTAGAGGTAGTTGTTGAGAAATATTTGTTGAATTGAAAAACCACACATACGCTCAAAAAAACAGGAAGACACTATTGCTTCTCAATTTTTTTTTCCAAGCCTAGAGGAGTCCATGTTAGTTCGCTGGAGTAGTCTTCCTAGAAAGACAACTAAGCTCTATTTTTCTCTAAGAAGTAATGAAGAGTTTTAGCAAGCTAAGGGTCAACAACCAAGTCATGTATCAACTACAGATTTGGAATCTGTGCTGAGCCTCCAAGAGAAAACATCAAGGCAATGTCATGTAAAGGTGATCTGATTAAGAACTTTTTCTTCTTTGATGTAATGGACGGGAAGGGGATAATAGAGGATATATCTAACCAAGACAAAAACTGAATCTCTGAAATTCTCATAGAAGTATATATCATAGAAATCATGTGTAGAACTGCACTTCAAGCAAATTGAGGAAAATGTGTGTATCTTTCTCTGTGAATGAGAGATTTGTGTCATCATTATATGTAAAGAGCATGGCAATGGTATTGAACAGGCATGCAGTTTCATTCAAGTAGAGTAGACCTCTATAGTAGATAAGATTAGTAGCAGGTGGTCACCAGTACGAATGGAAGAAAGAGAAAATCCAAGGAGGAACAAGAAAAGCAAGTCGATCAAACAACTCCAAAATTCGTGCAGGCAGGTGCAAGGTGGCAGTCAAAAGGGAGATTTTGTGGAATATGGTTCCACACCTGAAGGAGAAAATATAGTAATATTAATCCACTTGGCAAAGTTTCACATAATTTGGGTTTTCAAAAACTACTTCTCATGGTTCTCAAGATAGTTTGGGATTTTAGTTTGCAAATTTGTTTATAATATTGTTTTATTATAGGATTTTATTATTAATTTTATTTTATTATTTCCTATTTCCTATGTTGAGGAAATAAAAATAGATTTGTAATTTAGTATATATAGGATTATTTTTAAAAGATGTAACAGTTCGATTTTGGCAGCAGAGAGGTTGCTTGGCACTGTGTAAAATTTTCCTGAATAGCATTTTAATAAAGCAGTTTTCTGCCCTTTGGACCTGGGATCCATCACAGTTTTAGTGTTTAGTATGTTTTTCCTATAATTCACTTACATATTTTGTTTTTTCTGCCTTGCTACAACAATATCTAAGGGATATGTTAGGAATCCATCCCTTATGATGCTCCTTTCATGATGATTTTGCTGTTAGATGTAGTGGTTGTCTTTGCAGAATTCATCCTTGGTTAGATGCTCTGTTGAGAAACCCTATGTTTCTCATTCGTCTAAAGCTGCTACTACAGATCCATCCCCTGTTTTATGCCTGCAGGGCTGCGAGCTTTCTCCCATATTCTTCTCACATTTGCAATCTTTTATCTGGCTGAACATGGAACTTGATTTACCCCAAGTTTGCTGGCAAAAACTGGCATCGCCTCCATAGCCCAATCATCCTTTCTATCGACCCAAAACCTTTCAAACAAATCATGCACTCCATAGCTAGCCTAAAATTTCATTTATTGCAACCACATCTTGTTGGCAAAGAGAGAGCCCTCTCTCGTCTGGCAGGGCTAGATGCCAGACCTAAAGCTTGGTCTGTGGTTACCTCAGAGTTGCCTTTTCTCAACCTTGAGGTTCATTCTGAGTGCTAACACCCACATTCTGCAGATCCTCCAGATGGTATTGTCTTGTGTTCTTCCGTTCCAGACTCCACACTTGTTGTGAACAAGGATCAAGTTGTTGACAAATTCGATGTTGTGCAACCAACCTACGCTATCATTCATGATGAGTGTGTGTGAGAATCTAAAGAAGAACTCACGGTGAAGGATGACTCCCTTCCATTCGCACCTCACTCGCTCTATCATGGCATCCCTTGTGATCCCGCGACTTTTGATCCTCCCTATGAAAACTCGTTTCTGAATGTTTCTACTTCTGATTGTTCATAGGACATGCCAGATGTCAGCCTCTTAGTACATTACAGAGAGGACACATCTTCCTCTAAAAATCCCTCCCATCTATTATCTATCATTTCTGAAAACACAAAGGGTGAACATCCTTGCTTCTCATCTACCCCTCTGCATGATTCATCAAATCATGAGGATGCTGACGAACATCCTGAATTTTATGATTGTGGTTGTCCTGATATTTGTACTTCTTCATTTAATCATGATGTTGATTGACTCACTGTTAGTCTGTCTAAGCCACTGGTCTCTGATGATATACCTATTGATGGAGTGGAAACCTTGCACACTATTGAGCCACTTCAGCCTGGGTTGATGGTTATGTCAGGCCCTCACTGTCCTGAGGTTAGTTCCACTCCCAATCATAAAATTTTCGAAACACCCAAGGCTCCTCATCACTGTCTGCTTCTCATTGAAGATCAACCAAACACCCAGATTTCGCTTCCTCCACTCGAATCTCATGATCCCATCACTCAAGCTTTTGAGGAATCTTACACAACAAGCGTGCTTGCGAAGCATAAGCTGTTGGGATTTTTCATGTTCGCTCATATGTCACAATCCAAAGAGTGTGTATCTTTATCGTCTGGACGCAGTGCGTCGCAACACCATGGTACGTCTACAGAATGCTTGTTTTGTGCATTCACACTTTTCTATTATGTGGATGTTTTAGAACTTAGAGCGTGTTGGTCTTCGCTGATCTACATTTCTTGTTCATTAGTTTACATGCATATCTTTCTTGTTGGCCATGCCTTCACCAAAATGGGCTAGCCAATGCGTCGGTGGCTGCATTGGAAATATCACTTCACGTGATTAGGCCCATGCACTGTTTAGCGTAGAGTAGGAGTAGTGTTTGCTTCTTTCATTTTCTTTGCTTTCTGGTTTGCATGTTTGTTTGCTTGCTTACTTGGTTTGGTTTTCTTCCTTGCTCACTTTGCTTACTTGTTTTTCTCTCTCTTTACTTCTGCTTTTTTCTTTTTGCTGTCTTTTCTTTCTTGTACCCATATGATAGCCTCTCGTGAAATCGTGTTTGGCTCTCGAGACAAGCTAGGAAAATCTAAGAGGACTTATACAACTATCAACATCTGGTTATCTGTTGTCCTCTCTCTTTATGAAGAACTTGTTGTCTTTAGTCGATGATGCCTTGATGTAAAATACGTTTTGTTTAGAGTGAGTCTTGGTGAAAACACAATGCTTGCGCTCTAACTAGTACCACCTACTATATTCGATTGTTTTGGGTTAACCCTTGTCAGCTCAATCAATTAGAGTAAGGTGAGGGGGGAAACCTTAACAAGTATGTCAGAGGTATACAAAACATACTTCTCTGAAGTAACAACCTCTTCTGCTCGCAATAAGTCAGGATTTCTCTTCCTCCTCTGAAATAAATAATTTCCTATGCACAGTTCTTTGAAAAAATAAAAAAAATGAAAATATCAAAATTTTGAAAAAGATGAATAAGGCGAAAGAAGAGAAAGGCTTCCTATGCAGAGAGGTGATGCAATTAACTCTGTTAGGGTACTGACTAGGATCAATGGAAGCGGAGTGATGGTTTTATTCTTGTGTGACTCCATCGAGGTACTATCCAGGCCTATTGGCAGTGGAGCAACACTAGAGATGAAACTTAAACTCTAACAGTTATATTAATTGTGCATCAATATACCACTCATCCCCAATCGAAACAACTGAGTTGACTTGTCTTGGAATTTGTGCTGGCTGATCAAGAGCATGGTAGGTGCTACACATTTCAATCAAGCTAGTGTGGAAACCACGATGATCAAAGAAACAAACAATACTTCTGGAAGGGTTAGGCTTGCTTTTCATGAAACAAGTTCCATACAGAGAGCTGGAGTTCTACCAGTGTGTCACCAAGTGTTGAAGCGGCTATAACCACCCTCCAAAATTTTGGCTTGCATGCGAATTTCAGAGCCTACCTTGGATCCTCGGATCGATCATCCTTGGTCACTCATTGGTAAGATGATGATTTCATGCTCCACTCCTTGATCCTAAGATTTTTTCGCATTCTCATCTTTATGCATAATGTGTCATTTTCTGGCATAGGGGTTGTTGTTTGTCATGCAAAGGGAATGTTGTTTTGCTTCAAGGGAAAGCATGTGCGCATGCGTGGTTGTCATCACATAGACATGTTTCACTCTCACTTCATGCACTCTTGTCACGAAGGTTGTTGCATCAAGAAAAGCATGTCTTATGCATTCTGGATGGTCTACGTTGTGTCACATGTGTCCGTGTGTGATCATAGTCAAGTCCTATCAATGTTTACATATGTTTCACTAATATCATACTTAACAATTTTCTCGAGCAACCTAGCCTCATCCAGCGTCCTAGAACTATGCGCTTTTCTTCTGCAACCATCAAGCTTCCTCCCTTGCCTACTAAAACCTCACAGTGCGCAGAGACACCAACCTCCCTTGCCTGCTGAAACCTCGCAGCCCGTAGAAACCCCAGCCAGCACTGCTCTCCAAAAATGTGAAGAACAGTTAGGCAGTCAACACTGTTCTCCAGAAATGCACAGAGCAGTATAGCTGCACTGCACTCAGAAATTGTGTAGAGGTGTCCTCCCATGAACCACATCCCCCATCAGTGTCATGTGCCTCAAAATTGCGCATTGTTGTCCAAGCTTCCTTGACTTCCTTGCATGCAGAAACTGCGCAAACAAGCCTCGCAAGGCCTCATTCTGGCATTAGTCACTATCTGTTGAAATTGCGCAGATCTACCTCTTAGTTACCACACGAAAAGGTGACATGCTGAAATCGCTTCCAAGGAGTTGAGGAGAAGGACCAAGTAATGGAAAAGATCAGGACCACATGCAAACTCTGTCGGATGCATGATCATCTTGAGGGTAAGTATGGTAAGTAAAGAACATCTTTCAAGGTACACCTCTTAGTTGAGTTTCCAAGACTTCTTATCATTGTCATCTCATCCAGTCCTCAGTGACATGCATGTGCGCAAACACGAAAAGTCATTTTATGTGTTTCTTCTACATGTCTTTCTTTCTTTTCACTTGTTCGACCAACTATCATCTTTGGCATGTTTATTGTTATTTCATGCTTGCAACCTTGTTCTGGTGAGGTTGAAGGTTGTGTTTGATTTGTGTTTGCTATGCAAACATCTATCACACTCACATACAATATTATAAGTATTGTCGCGCAAGTGTCATATCAGTCGTCCAAATGTCTATCCGAAGTGTCGCACTTGTCTCTTTCACCATTTGACAGTCCCACAGTTAGTCACACTGAGCATGTTGTCTTATTAGTTCGAGGTATCTTGTTGTCGAGTCGTGTTGAGTGTGTGTTTGCAAGGTCGTTTATGCACAAGTTCACTCACTCACACACTTTTCATTTTGCTAAAACTCTGTCGACTGGACCACCCACAATAGCCAGACCTCTGTTGAGCTACATTGCATAGTCTCAACCCCCAGTGATGATGTACTATCGCACAAAATTGTGTAGGGCTTGAGGCTGCCTCCCAGGAAGTCTGCACTGTGCAATCCTGAAGTCAACCCAGCTGACTGTCACCTAGAACAATGCAAAAGTTTCTCAAAAATCCATCTCAATCTACGGTACCCACAAGAAAATCTACCAAGCCTCCAGCTGGTCAACTAGAGAGTTTGACCGGGCAGTGACCCCAGGCCTCACTCCTCCAAAAAGTTGAGCAGAAGATACCAAGCATGCCCGCTTCCACTGACTGAAGAAATTGCATAGACATGTTAGACAGAAACTTGCTGCCTGTCACTACACTACCATAAAAAAGTTGCAAAGTTTTTCCACCCAGTCATCCTTTCATTCAGCCTACTGCTCCTCTTGAAAAATGTGCAGTTTTCATGGGATGTCTCCCAACTGCCCAACATCCCGCTCAGCCCAGAAATTACACAGGGATGTCTTGCAGACTAGCCTCCCATCTCCTCGTAGTTTTGGCCAGGAGCCTCCCACAGCCCGTTGCCAGCCTCCCCAAAGAAAATGCGCAATTCTCACTACCAGCCTCCCCCTGCTGCCCGCACTTTCTCCCTAGAAAAATTGCACAGATCTACCCTCCAGCCGAGCAAGATCCCACATACATTCACTACCAATCCAAATTGCCTATCTTAGCCTCCCAGTGATCTCTGCGCAATTTTCATGGATAGTGCTTGGAGCCCGCATCCCAGCTTGAAATGTGCTATGCAATTTCAGAGCCTTGTCCTCTCTCCCAGTCACCTTCATCCGAAAGTGAAAAACAATGCATAATGGTAGACCAGGAGATTTTTGGATTTGATGTCGTCTTTTCATGAGTGATTGCAGATATAGGTATTTGACTAAGACATGGCGCGATGATGAACGAGATGAACAAGGAGCGCAAGGAGACTTGTTCACGAAAGGACGAACACATGGATCATGACAAGTACAAGCAAAGGAGAGACATGCATGTGCAACATCAAGAGAACATCAAGACCATCGAAGACTTTACACACCTTTCCATGCGGAGGTGAAGCTATGATACACCAAGAGCACATCCATCTCTCAGCAACACTGCAACTCAATATGGACACCAGCAGCAGCATGAACATACCAGCTTTGTCATGTTGATTCATGTCATGAGTCATCTCGGACACATCACTATTGTGGGCCATACTATTGTAATCAATGTAATGTAACGTGGAAGTCCAAGAGACCCACATATAAATCTGAAGAGTCATGTATGTTAAACAGTCATGAGGGAATTCGAATAGTCACAAGGGCCAGTTTTACCCTTGGCTATAAATAACCCTCATGTGTACATGCAAAATACTTTTCACCTTGGATCCTCCCACATAGCCTTGAGAGTTTGTAGTCTTTTCTTTGAGGAGTGAGTAGTGGCTCTAATGCCCCGCTATTGGGGTTAGTGATGTAATGTTGTACGGATGTATCTTGGAACTTCATCTTAATTCAGAAGCCTTTTAACAAGCCAACATGTTTTCACACTTGTATTATATTTGTTTGCAAGACTATTCTTTGGACGCTTGTAATACATGTTGCTTTAATTTGTATTAAGACAATTGAACTATTTCGGTTGTTTTAGTACATATGCTATTGGAAATGTGTTATATCAATTGCTAACGTTGTCTCACCCGTGTGGGTTATCCCTCTAGACACTTGACAAATTCATTCTTGTAAACTTGTTATAACGCTTGTCGCATTCGTGTGGACTATTCCACTGGGTGTTGTACGTGCTATCTGTTCACTTTGTTTTTTTTACTGCCACATCCATGTGGACTACTCCGCTGGAAGCTACGCAAGTCTTGTTGTGTTGTGTGTCTCTAGCAGAGTTGGGACTATTCCCTTTCAACCTGAGACTCACTTCCACCCTCTCCCTCTACAGTGAAAGAACTCTGACACAAGCGGCACTAAGCACTCACTAAGTATGCGAACCTCGTTGTTCGAAGATAAAGTAAACTACTCTCACGTGCTGACAAGCAAGGGCTGAGGAAAATATTTAAGATAATGATAACCGGGCCATCATACAGGATGGGACTCCTACACCAAATGGTGCGAGATTTAGTTGGGATTTCATACCTGGGAGATCCCCTGAATGTTGGCGGGTCCAGCACCGTCAACAGAGTCTAATATTTGTATTAAGATTTATGGATGCTTGTGAGGGACTCATTAATTTCATGCTTTTGAAATGAATATATTGAATTGATAAAATTGGGGAAAAATATGTTAATCTCATATAAATGAAGCATAAGGACCAATAAATTTGGGATAAATTTCTTTAACAAAGTGAAAATTCAATTTTCACCAACTTTAATGTTTTTATTACACTTCATTAATGCTTATGGACTCATATTGACTTGACTCTATTGAAATGAATGTATTTACTTGACATAAGTGAAGGAAAATAAATATCTTAACTTAAGTTATGTGGAACATAGGAACCAAGAATATTATGATAAATTTCTTCAACAAAGTGAAAATTGCATTTTTCTCCAACTTTAATGTTTTTATTTGACTATATTGATGCTTGTGAGTTACTCATATAGACTTGACTTATTAGGATGGAGGAAGGGAGGGAGTTGCTCATATTAACTTATTAAAATGAGTGTATTGAGTTGATGTAAGTGGAGGGAAATAAGTGTATTGGTTTGATATAAATAAAGCATAGGGGTAAGAAATTTGGAGGAACTTTCTTCATTAAAGAGAAAATTATATAATTTTAGGACTCTAATATTTTTATTAGACTTTATCAGTTCTTGCGGGGTCTTATATTGGCTTGACTTTATTGAAATGAATGTATTGACTCGACATAAATGGAGGAAAATAAATATATTAATGGACATAAGTGGAGGAAAATAAATATATTAAATGGACATAAGTGGAGGAAAATAAATATATTAATGTGACATAAGTGAAGTATAAGGCCCAAGAAATTCATAGGAAATTTCTTCAATTGAGTGAAAAATGCATTTTTCTCCAACTTTAATGTTTTTAGTAGACTTTATCATTGCTTGTGAGGGACTCATATTGACCTAATTTTATTGCAATGAGGGTATTCACTTGACATAAGTGGAGTAAAATAAATATATTAACTTGATATAAGTGGAGTGTGGGGACCAAAAAATTTGAGAGAAATTTTTTCAACAAAGTGAAAATTGTATTTTTCTCTAGCTTTAATGTTTTTATTAGACTTTATCAATGCTTGTGAGGAATCACATTGACTAAATTTTATTCAAATGAGTGTATTGACTTGACATAAGTGGAGGAAATTAAATATATTAGCTTGACATAAGTGGAGTAAAATAAATATATTAACTTGACATAAGTGGAGGAAAATAAATATATTAACTTGACATAAGTGGAGCATAGAGACAAAAATATTTTAGAGAATTTTTTTCAACAAAGTGAAAATTGTATTTTTCTCCAACTTTAATGCTTTTATTAGACTTTATCAATGATGATGAGGGACTCATATTGACTTAATTTTATTCAAATGAGTCTATTGACTTGACATTAGTGGAGGAAATTAAATATATTGATTTGACATAAGTGGATGAAAATAAATATATTAGCTTGACATAGGGGCATAGGGACCAAAAAAATGGGAGAAATTTCTTCAACAAAATGAAAATTATATTTTTCTCCAACTTTAATGTTTGACAATATCAATGCTTGTGAATTACTCATATTTACTTGACTTTATTAGAATGGAGAGGGAGAGGGAGTTGCTCATGCTAACTTGAGTTTATTAAATGAGTGCATTAAATTGACATAAGTGGAGGGAAATTAGTGTGTTGATTTGACAAAATTAAAGTATAGGAACCAAATTTCTTCAATAAAAAGAAAATTGGACTTTTTATTAAACTTTATCCATATTTATGAGTAACTCATATTAAATTACCATTATTGAAATGAATATATTAACTAAGTGAGAGAAAAAAAATATATTTATATATAATATATATAATCAATAAGAATAAATATTAGAGATTCATTTTTAACTAAATTATTATTATTGTTTTTTAAATATTAAGTTTAATTAATTTATATTAAAGATCAATTAATTTAATTAGTTAATTTATATTAAAGATTAATATATTTAATTAAATTTAATTGACATAATTGGAGGGAAATAAGTGTATTGATTTGACATAAATAAATTATAAGGGTAAGAAATTTAGAAGAAATTTCTTAATAAAAGAAAATTGGTTTTTTTTAATGGACTCTAATATTTTTATTAGACTTTATCAATTCTGAGAGGATCTATAGAAGTCAAACATCATAATATAATAATATATATATATAATATATATAATATAAAAGTGGGGGCATAAAACCCAAAAAATTGGGGAAATTTCTTCAACAAAGTGAAAATTTTATTTTTCTAGAATTTTATTATTTTTATTCAATTATATCATTGTTTCTAAGGTGCTCATATTGAATTCGACTTTATTAGAATAGAGAAAAGTAGGGAGTTGATTATATTAATTTGATTTTATTAAAATGCGTGCATTGAATTGACATAAGTATATTGATTTGACATAAGTAAGGTATGAGGGTAAGAAAAAACTTCTTCAATAAAAGGAAAATTGGATTTTTATGGACTAATATTTTTATTAGACTCTATCAATGCTTGTGAGGGGCCCATATTAACTTGACTTTATTGAAATGAATGTATTGAGTAAGTGGAGTAAAATAAATACATTAATGTGAAATAAGTGGAGTATAAGGGCCAAGAAATTTGGAGGAAATTTCTTAACAAAGGGAAAATTGCATTTTTCTCCAACTTTAATGTTTTTATCAGACTATAACATTACTTGTTAGTTAATCATATTGACTTGACTATATTGGGATGAAGAAAGAGAGGGTGTTTCTCGTATTAACTTGAATTCATTAAAATGAGTATATTGATTTGACATAAGTAAAGTATAAGGTTAAGAAATTTTGGGATATTTTTTCAATAAAAAGATTGGGACTAAAATATTTTTATTAGACTTGTGAGGAACCCATATTAACTTGACTTTATTGAAATTAGTGTATTGACTTGACATAAGTAGAGGAAGATAAATTATTAACTTGACATAAATGGAGTGTAGGGGCTAAGAAAAGCAAAGTGAAAATTGCATTTTTCTCCAACTTTCATGTTTTTATTAGACTATAAGGATAAGAAATTTGGGGATGATTTGTTCAACTAAATGAAAATTAGATTTTTTTGGTACTTTAATATTTTTATTAGCCTTTATCAATGCCTGTGAGAGGCTCAAGCAATTTGATCCCTCTAGGAGATTAGTAGATCCCGAGTTAAGATGAATCTAAGTTGATTTAATTTTCCACTTTAAATGAGCTATATTCCACATAAATGTCATGAGTAAATGCCATGGCTTGTCATAAACCTAAAGCTCAAAAACCACTGGTACCTTGACCAAGTCAAGTCTACCTTAACTACTCAACAAAGATTAAGAAATGAAATTAATACAATAATGTAGAATTTTTATTATTATTATTTTATTTTGAAGTTATTTTTATTTTAACGTAAGGTTATTTTTATTTTTATTTTATTTTGACCAAATCAAAAGGTTTATGAGACATTCCATTACAACATCTCTACCATAATGGGCTACTCGTTTATTTTTTTACATTTTTTATAAAAATCAATATTAGAGATTTCATTTCTACTAAATTATTATTGTTAATTTTTAAATATTAAACTTAGTTAACTTATATTAAAGATCAAATATTACATATTTAATGATTACACCAATTCAAGGAGGACTCAAATCTATGGAGATACAAACCTCTTTTAAAATGAAAAGGGATTTGATCTCTCTCAACACTTGGTAAATCTAGAGTTAAGATGGATCTAGATACAAACATCTTTTAAAATGAA
>APFE030604047.1:159886-174940 GCA_000404065.3 Pinus taeda
TTAAGATTTACAAGATATTACATTATAACATCTCTATCATTATGGGTTAGAGAGCATCTCTCGTCACGGAAAAAATATTTATTTGATATTTAGTTTTAGTTAAAAATTAAGAACTTAAAGCTAGACAAAAGTGGAAATTTATTTCCCGGATGCGGGTGTAGAATCTGGCGAGCAGCATGAAGGCGGCGTGGAGGGTGGGCACGTGGCTAATCACCATTTCCAGCCGGCCTCACATGGGGTATGAGTTAATGACTCAGTACAAAAACTTAAATGTTGTATTAACGCAACTTCTATCCTCTCTCTAGTTTGATAGTTTAACTGTAATGGCGCTCTGCCTGATTTTCACTCCTGCTCCACCCTTGCACTCAAGCTGGTCTAGCGAGACTGAAACTCCTCGCTCTCGAGATAGATCAGGGTACTTTCTGGCTCGGTATCAAGGCGTTGCTATCCATCAGTTCTTTCATGCTCCTAATAATCAGCTCTGCATCTTCCTCCATTGCCCCCTCTCAGTCTCCTCCGCTGCTGTTTGTTCCGCTCCTCCTGCAAACTTCAAAATGCCCAGAGTGTGCTCAAGGATGAGCAGCAGAAGAGATAGCTCCCATGGTCATGTCTCCCACCAGCCTTCCTCCACGACCTCAGACCCTTCGTCTGAAGCTTTGGACTTCTTCTTTGATAGATACCCTGCGACTAGAAGTGGTCGGGGCAGGGGACGAGGGAAATTCATCACAGAAGTGTGCTCTCACCACTCCCAATCTCACACGGCTCGCTTTCGCTTCCCCTGCTCTCTAGGCAATTCCTCCTTCATTGCGTCAGTCACCTTTGAGCTGCGTGAAGACACTGTCGGTTCAAGGGCTATTGGCCTAGGGGCCCCCTTGGAGCTGAAGAAGGTAGACAAGAACAAATCCTCGTAGATTGAGATTACTCGGAGAAAGGACCAAGGTGGCTCAGCAACACAGGAAACGACCATTCACGGCGGTTCGAGCACTCCTGCAGGTGGTGGTTCTTCAAGTAAAGAGGGCCAACCCTCTGAGTTTGAAGATCCTGACCAATTAGGCTGCCGCATTGTTGAAGAACCGCCTCCAACCTCGCATGAAGATTAAAAAGGTCTGCACCTTCTGGTTTTGTTCAGTTGTTGTAAGAAGACGCCCAATCCCTTCCGGATCCAAAGTCATTTCTTGTTTTACAATTCTCAGAATCATGCCTTTTGCAAATTTTGACTTGCTGGTTTCCCCTGCATGGGCGGCACTCTCCAGTCTTTTGGTCACTGTTTTTTGGTCACTGTCTTTTTGGTTATTGTCTTGGGTCAACCTGTTTATGGGTCAACTTCGGGTCATGAAAGGGCTGCGCAATACTGAGTTTTTGTTTCGTTCCAAACACTCTATCCCAGTTTTAAGTTACAGTCTCCAGATATTTCAAGTTTTAAAGCAAGTCATTATGCAGGTTTTCTGGTTAGTTTTTCAAGCGATATTTTGTAAGCATGCCTTCTCTTGGGCTAGAACTCTCGAGGCCTCAACCTCTCTGTAATCATATTTTGTATTAATATAGGAGTAGCCAAATTCAGAAAAAATAAAATAAATAAATAAAATAAATAAATAAAAAAAATAATAATAATAATAATAAATAAATAAAAGAGGTGGAAATTTATTTTTTTATTGTAAATTTCTTCAACAAAATGAAAATTACAAAAGACTATATCAATGCCAGTGAGTTATTGATTTGAACTTTATTAAGATGGAGAAAAGGAGGGAGTTGCTCGAATTAACATGAATTTATTAAAATGTGTGGATTGAATTAACATAAGAGGGGGAAATACATGTATCTATTTGATATAAAAATATATATATATATTATATATATTATATATATATATATATAAATATAAAAGAAATTTGGAGCGAAATTCTTCAATAATAAAAAAAATAAATAAATAAAAAAATAAATTTGAATTTTTATGGGATTGAAATATTTTTGTTAGATTTTATCAATTCTCCTGAGGGGTCCATATTAACTTCAATTTATTAAAATGAATGTATTGAGCGGACATAAGTGGAGCATAGGGGCCAAGGAATTTTGGGGAAATTTCTTTAGCAAAGTGAAAATTGCAAATTTTCTTCCAATCTTTTCCTCCAATTAATGTGCCATCAACAATGTTAATGCCAAATGCAATCCTTCTACTTCTACTTTGAGAGCGAGAGGTATTGTTCGTGCTTCTACCTGGTAAAAATTTATTAGACGAAGGAGAGGAAAATCCAAAGATTTCACTGGCCAAATTTACCTAGCCAAACTGATAATAGGAACACCTTCCATGTAAATATAAAATAATTTAATGTTAATGAAACAAGTTTAAAAAAATGTATTTGAAATTTTAGGAAAAAACAACTCATACCATAATAATAAGACATGCACTAATATATTAAGGGCTCTCACAAGTCCTTGTGATCTATTTTAGGAATCTGTAAACTCCAAAAAAACATGTATTTGAAATTTTGGGAAACGAAAACTCATACAATAATAATAAGACATACAATATTACATTAAGCTATTTGAACAAAGCCTTGTGACCTATTTTGGGAATCGGTAAACTCCATAAAATGGTTTTCGTGTGTTGGAGGACATGCCCATTACCCAAGATCTTGCTTTGTCCCAAATGATGAACATAGCAACAACTCCACCAAATCTGATCCCTAATCCCAATGACAATGCTAACAAGGACAATTTTTTATTGGCATAGCTCAACAATCCCCTTTTAGCATTACTATTATTGTTATTGCCTCCAACAATTGTTCTCTTTGGCTTATCATTTTTCTTGCATGTTGGTAGAGGAAGCCCACATAAGCAGTCATTCTTGTCGAAAGATGTTACATTGAAAGTGGAAAATTGTGTCCCTGTCGGAATTGGGCCACAAAGGTGGTTATATGAAACATCAAAAGAAGCCAACATTGATAACTTAGAGAGAACTTCAGGAATAATTCCACTCAAATTATTTTTTTACAAGTCCAATTGCTCTAAAGAAGGTATCTCGCTGAGAGACGCAAGAATTTGTCCTTCCAATTGATTTTCTGATAAATTTAGTAGGCGTAAGCTACTCATGTTTCCTATATTTGTAGGGATTTGTCCTGTAATATTATTACAAGACAAATCAAATATAGTGTTTGTAGGCAATAGATATGACACATTATACTCAATTCCTTTGATGTCAATAATAAATTCCTCATCTAATTCATCATTATTTGACACATTTGCAAAGCCAGTGAGGCTTTCAAGATGTGTTGGTATCCTTCCACTGAATTTGTTGTTGGATAAATCCAACACATGCAACCTGGTAAGATTTGTGATGTGTTGAGGAATACAACCATGCAGATTATTATAACCAAGGATTAAAGCTTCCAAGTACTGAAAAAATGTGAAGTATTGAGGAAGCTCCCCCATCAATCCATTTTTCCTTAAATCCAGGAACCAAAGCTGCATACAATTGGCCAAAGACGCAGGCAATTTCCTAGTGAAGTTATTAGAGTGAGCAGAGAATATTCTCATATAAGTACAATTGCCAATGCCATTAGGAATTGGTCCCTCCAAGTTGTTTTCTAATAAATCTAATGTGTCTAATGAAATCAAACCATTAATAATCTCAATTATACTCCCTGAGATACTGTTTTATATATGGTTAGTGTATAGAGAGAGATTAAATGACATATGCTATATGGGATATGTCCAGTTAACTTGTTTGAATGTAACTTTAAGAATTCCAAGAAATGAAATTTCCCTATGGCTTTGGGAATTGTCCCTATCAAATTATTGTTTGAGAGATCAAGAGATAGAAGGTTCTTTAAATTAGTAATGGCTTTAGGGATGCTACCATTGAGTGTATTATGACTAAGATCTAGTTCAATAAATTGACTCAAATTATCAATCGATGAAGGAATATTGCCACTTAATATATTATTACGGAGATATAGTCCAACTAATTGACTCAAATTGCTAAGAGTTATAAGAATGTCACCAATAAGCATGTTTGAAGAAAGAT
This sequence comes from Pinus taeda, assembly GCA_000404065.3. Taxonomy (NCBI): domain Eukaryota; kingdom Viridiplantae; phylum Streptophyta; class Pinopsida; order Pinales; family Pinaceae; genus Pinus; species Pinus taeda. The sequence goes on from APFE030604047.1 coordinate 163,911, forward strand.
CTATCATTTCTAACTTAGTCAAATTGAAAATAGCTTCAGGTATATCATTAGCGAGTCTATTGAAAGAGAAATCTAAAGAGGTCAATCTGGTCAACTTGGCAATGCTTTCAGGGATGTCAATAAGATCATTGCCTGAGAGATCTAAAGAGGTCAATTTGGTCAAATTGGCAATTTCTACAGGGATGTGAGTGAGTCCACTTCTGTAAAGTGATAAGTCGGTCAGTGTGGCCAAGTTGCCAATGGCTTTAGGTAGGCCTGTTGTGAGATTAAGACTGAGATAGATAAGAGAGGGGAAGCGTGAATATTATGGGAGGAATAGAACCAGAAATATTGAAGCCAGAAATCGATAGTTGTTTAAGTTTCATCAAATTACTTAACTGATGCAGTATATTGCTTGAAAATTCATTGCCTTCCGAAAGCAGTTTCTCTAGTTTTTGCAGCAATCCCAAGTCGGTTGGAATAGAACCATTGAGTGCATTCTTAGTGAGGTCAAGTACTTGCAAAGCTTTACGCTGGCCCAACTCAGCTGGAATAAAACCCTCGATCCCACCTTTAGAGAGGTCAAGAACTCACAAATATTTAAGCCGACCCAGCTCAACTGGAATAGAACCCTTCATCCTGTGACTGACGCCCAGGTCAAGTACTCGCAATGGTTTAAGCTAGCCAATCTCACGTGAAATTCCTCCTTCCAATCTATAATTTTTGGAAAGATTGAGGGTGCGGAGTTTGTGCAGTAGGTCCAATTCGACTGGAATAGACCCGTTGAGCGCAGTGCAACTGAGGTGAAATACTCACAACGCTTTAAGCTGGCCCAACTTGGGAGGAATTATTCCCAGTAAATAATGAACAAAAACATTTAATGTGTGCAGTAAAGACAGATTGCCGAGAGACACAAAAAGGGTACCTAAGAGCCAGTCCGTACCAGTGGGCAATGCATACCAAGAGAGGTCAATGTGGACGACTCTGCGAGTTTTGTGCCAACAACGAATGCCATACCAAGAGCACATGTTCTGCGAGTTGTGTGCCGTCCAGTTGGAGAGCACACCTGATGGATCCGATGTGATGGAGTTTCGGAAGGACAAGAGAGCATGGAGGTCCCTTTTTTCGTGGGCGTCCATTGATGATGACTCAACCATTCGTTCAGACTCAGAGTGACGTTGGAGCCCACTAAATCCACGCGGCATGTGGAAGCCCCTTCCCTGAGCATGAGCATGAAAGTGGGAATACAAAGACTGATGATGATTCCATGGTGGGTGTAATGCCCTGGGATAAAAATTTAAATATTTAATTTATTGTGGTAAATATAAAACTAAACCTATTTTTATTATTTATTTAAAAAAAAATTATAATCTGTTTTCATTCAGAAAATTAAGGAAGTGTTTCCTTAGAGGGAGGAAATTCTCAAGGAGGAAGTTGTCCTCTTGAGGTGGAAAGACAGTTGTTGTGACAACAACCCTAACTACCTCCCCTAATTGGAAAAGTTTCCAGTGAAAAGGAGGGGAGGGGAGGAAAATCTGCGCTGTAGTGCTAAGCAGAGGAAAAAGGAAAAGAATCCAAATAAGGAAAGAGAAAGTGGCTAAGTCTGGTGATGACCAAATAACCCTGCTCACTGTACGAGCACTTGCAGAGGACTGCAGTCTAGCAAGAAGCAAGGGGGGAGATTCTGGTCCTGAAGGACGAATCTTAAGGTTGGGTGGATTGAAAGACAACAAACCCTGATTTGGGCGACTGTCAAGAACAACTTTTCAGCCGGAGGACGCCAAGTACGTAAGAAACCTTCGTCTTAGGACTATTTAGAAGATGTATAATGTTATTCCCTCTTCTCTATTTCCTCTTATATTGTGAAAAGGGAGCGAAAGAGAATACTTTTATAGGGAATCAGGACGGAAAGCTGGGTGAAGGTACAGTTGTTCCCAAGAAACCTTGACTGATGCTAGTGTTTAGTAGCTTGTGAAGAGGTTTGAATCTTATTTCTATCTTTAAAAAAAAAATCTCTGGAAGCCAATGTGTGAGTGGATTGCTGGGAAATCTTCTCAGAAATTATAGTATTAAAAAAAACTCATAGGCTCATCATAGAGTCTTCAAAAATATTGTTACTATAGCAAAACAAAATACATTTCATTAACAACAGAAGGACCCTAGGGTTCTTTATTTATTCTCCTCAGATGCTTATCACAAAGAAACGCAGAATAGTATAACATTTCAAACTAAAAAATCCTGAAGCATTCGCAGAATGTAAATAAACATCTAACTTTACAGAAAACTCTACGTAGCATAGTCGCAATCGCGAAGGTGTGCGGACTTCATGGCCAGAGTTTAGCTTCTCTTGCTAGCATACAGATAAGACTTGTAAGACAGCAAAGTGAACACCCAAGTATGCATGCAGAATGACAGCTGGGTAATCCTGCAAATCTTGGCCCATACGGGAACGAGTACAATAGGGAGAATGTATAAAAGCATAACCCAAACAGAAGACAAACTCAGGTGATAATCCTGTAGGTGATATGAACAAAAATCTCGTAGTGTGAGGAGCCAGACATATAATCACAATCAAACAAAAACATAAACCTGTGAAGCATAAACCATTTATCCTCATGCAGCGAGTTAAGCCATTGCATTCGTATAATATGAAATGTCGTGCGCAAATGAAAGACAAACAAAAACCCCGCTGGAAAACTAAGGGATGTTTAGAATCACATTATACATATAAATAGTTATTAAATGCTCTGTCACAGTCTTGAAAATATCATAAATTAACAGCTCAAGAAACCTAACGAGGGTTCATACATTAAGAATATCAAGGATTACGGTGAGGCGCTGCAAGGAAAGCGCTCAACCCTTGTCCACAGAACTCAGGTCGCAAGGACCCAAACTGGAAGTTCTAAAACTGAAACAAATATAGACATAATATGCATGAATTGGAGCATACAAATAAACATAATGTGCACGACTAGTCCTTAAAACATAATATGCATGGCTAGTCTTGAGAACTGTAGGAAGCCATAAAATATGCACCAAGGGAATTAACCCGAATGACATTGTTTAACATCGAAACACACCACAAATTTACAAGAGAGCTCAAGGCTCATAGAAATATAGTTAACTGTTGAAAGCCCTTTACGAGGGATGGATTTCCCAAACCATACTGGAGTTGGGCAAGCCCGCCAGGCCCAAAATCGGCCAAACCTCTATGCAATAGGCAAATAAAGCATTTGTAAGGGTTGGGCCAGAAGGCCATCACAATTCAAAAAAATAAAAAATAAAATAAATAGAAACCCTTTATTCCACACGTTGACGCCCTTCATTACTAGCAGTAGGACGAATAAGCAACAAATAAAGATTGCGGAGAAATCATGGATACATACCGGTCAAGCCAAGCTCTGAACGAAGGAGACCCGGAAGCTGGGTAGCGACTCTTGCGCCCTTGCATATCTTACTAGAGTAAAAACCATATCTCTCGTCCATAGCAAATAGAGACAGGCCGAGGCATGTTATGAATTTGGACGAACAGAAAACAAAGAAAGGAAAATGTCTAGACAGACAGCGTAGTGAAGTATTTACCTTAAGGAAGCCGCTATTTAGAAAAGAACAGGTTCAAGCCGATATGGAGCTTGGAAAAGCTTCAAGGCCATAGCCATTCACCATCCAGGTAAAAATTTGTGTGTGTTCATCACCAGAAGAGAGAAGGAAGTTGTAGCAAGGCCGCGAACAATGCTTTTGGAAAACAACCATGGCACGACTAACTGAGTTGTGTATCGAGCAAGTCTCGCCCTCGGATGGGCTACCATGGCTCCACACCATCGATCTGGTGAAGAACCCGAGGGCGCAGAGGTAGAGGTTTCAATGACCACCCCCTCATCACGTGATCAAGTCGACGGAAGTTAATGCCAAGGCCAGGTGTAAGGAGCAACGATAACTGCATTACATCCGACAGATACTCTCTGTCCTCTGTGGGATATTTCCCAGTATACACATAAATGACAAAAGATTTTATCCATAGCCAATTCTATTTTGGAGTCTGCGTGCAATTAGTAATAACATTGAAGTGGCTGCGTCCGCATGCATGCATGGTTGGATAGAATATTATGCATTTTAACAAAAAATTTAATTACACATAGTTTAATTCGAGGGGTCATTACAAGTGGTATCAGAGACAAGTTCCGAAAAAACTGTGGCCTTTGGGAATTGGAGTTGATATACAGATTTAATATAATTTATTTCCATCTCTATTGAGTAGTTAAAAAAAAATGATGCGTGACTATTCCCCTGTTATTTTGTTTTTAAGTACAGGAGAGAAATTGACAATATGAGGAGAGCAGGCAATGCGTCACAGAAATTTGTGGAGGGATGGGGACCTGCGGAGAATAACCCCGAATTATGGATACAGCTTGGAGAGGACATTTGCAACACAAACATTGCAATTTCGGAAACAGTACAGGAGTTGAAAAATGAAATGGCCCGATTAAGAGAGGATAACGCAAGGTTAAAAATGGAACAGGAGAGATTATAAAGAGCCTATCTGATAAGCAAAATCAGCAACCACTGAATCCCAGTGCTGAACAACAAAGGATTTCAGGGGAACAGAATCAAAATACCGAACCCAAAGGGTCAGAAGGAAGGGAGGAGGAACGCTCTGATAATGCCTCCGAACAGCAGACATAAAAAAGACATCGGATAGAGTTGCAAGGGGAATTCCGCAAGATCAAACTGCCACATTTTGATGGAGAATAGGAGGAGGCAGCTGAGGCGTGGTTGATCAATATGAACAAATATTTCCAGCTGTATGAATATGATTACAATCTTAAGGCAAGGTTGGCCATTTTCCAATTGCAAGGGAAAGCCACCCTGTGGTGGGAGGAGGTTAAGATGGTAAAAGGAGTGAGTGAACAGACTATCACTTGAGAAAATTTTCAAAAATATTTTAAAGAAAGGTACTTAACCGAACGTTTTTATGATGAAAAGGCAAGATAATTCCATGATCTGCGATTGGGACAACAAACTATGGACGAGTTCATCACTCATTTTACTTCATTACTACGTTATGTGCCTTATATTTGGGAAGAAAAGGCTAAAGTACAAAGGTTTGTCAGTGGTTTACCCTTGAGTATGAGAGAAAGAATCGAATTTGACAACCCAAAGATGATGGACGAGGCCATATGCAAGGCTCGAATTTGCTACCAGCAAAGCAAATAGAAGGGAGAAATCCTGGGTAAGAAATGGGTCGATAAGAAAAGCAGAAAGCTGGCTGGAAGTGCTAAAGATAACTGCATAAGTGGTACCAAAGGATTCGCCAAGGGACAAAACAACAGAAGCATACAAAAAAACTCACTCTGATTAAAGCCCCCCACTGAGTCCAGAACCAATGAACAACCCGATAAAATAGACAATGAAGGGGCAGCAAGGCCTCTAGTGCAATGTTGGGGCTGTGGTGGACCCCATTACATTAAAAAATGCCCTCAACGAAAAGGAACTGAAAAAGTTTCCCAAGTCTATGAAGCTTCTACGGTTGGCGATGTAGGACGAAGTCTACCAAAGATTAATGCTGCTCTAGAGGATCGTCAGGCAGAGTACCAGCCGACCATGGTGGAATTTGAAGGTAAACTCTTAGACCTTGTTGTCACTGTTTTAATTGACCCTGGTGCAACATTAAGTTATATTAGTCCTAGAATTGTGGAGCATTGTAATTTGCAACTTGTTAAGTTTAAGGACCCTTGGTTAGTTCAGTTGGCAACAGGGGCAAAAAGAGGGGTAAATGCTAAGATCAAAAACTGCCCTTTGAAAATAGCAAGACAGTTAGTTACAACAGATTTAAATGTGCTTCCCCTTGGTTCATACGATATATTAATTGGTATGGACTGGTTAGAAAAACACTGGTCCATAATTAATTGTCAAACCAAGACTATCAGTTATAAGGATGAGCTTGGAATAAAGCAAGAGATGCAAGGAATCAAGCGGCCAGTGCAAATTCGGCCCATAACTGCCTCACAGTTAGAAAAATGTGTTAGAAAAGGATGTCAGATTTATGCTGTCCAAGTGGGCTATTCCAACTCGAAAGATAAAACAGCCAGAATGGAAAATATTCTTGTAATACAGGAATTTGCTGATGTGTTTCCGGAGGAGATTCCCGGACTACCACCTAAAAGAGATATAGATTTTACCATTGATTTAGTTCCAGGAGCAGCCCTAGTATCCCGGGTACCCTACAGAATGAGCATACCAGAATTGACAGAATTAAAAATGCAATTACAGGAGCTATTGGACAAACACTATATCCACCCCAGCGTGTCACCCTGGGGAGCCCCGATGTTGTTTGTTAAGAAGAAAGATGGGACCCTTCGCATGTGTATAGATTATCGTCAACTAAATAAATTGACGATCAAAACAAATATCCTCTTCCTCGTATTGATGAACTGTTAGATCAGGTAAATGGAGCAATAGTTTTCTCAAAGATTGACTTGCGATCAAGGTATCATAAAGTAAGGATTAAAGAGGAGGATATAGCTAAAACAACTTTTAGAACACGATATGGCCATTATGAATTTGTGGTGTTACCCTTTGGGTTGACCAACGCCCCCGCAACTTTTATGTGTCTAATGAACAGCGTATTTCACCAGTATTTAGATAGGTTCGTGCTGATTTTCATTGACGATATATTGATTTATTCTCGGACTATGGAGGAGCACCAGAAGCACCTTAGATTAGTACTGCAAACCCTCCCGAGAACATCAACTATACGCTAAGTTCAGCAAATGTGAATTTTACAAAGAACAAATACAATATTTGAGGCATATAATTACCAAGGAAGGAATTGCAGTGGATCCCGAAAAGATAAGGACTATAATGGAATGGCCGGTACCTAAAGATGTGGCGGACATCCGATCTTTCATGGGATTAGCAGGCTATTACAGATGGTTTGTAGAGGGATTCTCGAGGGTAGCTTATCCCATTACTTCCTTACAGAAAAAGGGAAGGGCCTTCAGGTGGACCCCTGAATGTCAAAAAAGTTTCGAGCAACTTAAATACTTGCTCACCATAGCACCCATTTTAAGCATAGCTGATCCCAACAAAGATTTTGTGGTGTGCATGGATGCAAGTAAAGAAGGAGTGGGAGGTGTGTTGATGCAGGAAGGGAAGGTAATAGCTTACGAATCAAGGAAATTAAAGGAACATGAGCAGAAATATTTTGCTTACGATTTAGAATTGGCAGCAGTGATTCACGCCCTGAAAATGTGGCGACACTACCTTATGGGGAGAAAATTTTTGTTATTGACAGATCACCACAGTATGACCAATTATTTTAGCCAGCCCACTCTAAACGTAAGGCAAGCACGGTGGGTGAATTTCCTAAGCGGTTTTAATTTTGAGATCAAACATTTAAAAGGGAAGGAGAATCGGGTGGCGGACGCGTTGAGTCGGAAATTGTAGTGCCTATACGAAATCTATTACAGTGAAGGGAAAAGCCCCTTCGGGGAAATGATTAAAGAGTCAGGCAAACAAGATGTTGTTTATCAACAAATAAAACAGCAAGTGAAACAAACAACCAGCAAAGGAAAACAGCTGGATTATGCTTTGGATGCTGCCGGAATGTTGTATTATAAAGAGAGGTTGTATGTGCCCAATTAGAACAACATTAAAAATCTGATATTGGATGAGTATCAAAGGAGTCATTACGCTGGACACCCATGGTATCACAAGATGATCACTGCACTTCAAAAAGAGTATTATTGGTTGGGAATGAAGAAAGATGTGGTTGGTTATTTGGCACGATGTCTAGAATGTCAGCAAATTAAAACAGAACACCAACATCCTGCGGGTTTATTACAACCGCTACCCATACCGGAATGGAAATGGGAAACCATCTCTATGGACTTTATAATAGGGTTGCCTAAGTCAGAAAAATAATGACTCCATCATGGTGGTGGTGGACAAGCTGAGCAAGTCAGCGCATTTTATACCGGTGCAGTCTACCTATAGAGCTGTGTAGATCACCCATGTGTTCATGCAAAATATATTCAAGCTGCATGGGTTACCAAAGGCTAATTTCAGACCGTGATGCAAAATTTACATCGGTCTTTTGGAAAACATTGTTTGAAGAGTTGGGAACTCAGCTGAACTTTAGCACGGCTTATCACCCTCAAACTGACGAGCAAACAGAACGAGTGAACCAAGTGGTGGAAGATATGTTAAGAGCATATGTGATGCAGCAACCAACCAAGTGGGAGGACTATCTACACTTGGTTGAGTTTGCATACAATAATGGCTACCACACATCATTGATAATGAGCCCTTTTGAAGTATTGCATGGGCAGAAGTGGCACACCCCCTCGAGCTGGAGTGGACCGGAAAACAGATTGATGTTAGGGCCTGAAATGCTCAAGGAAATGGAGGAACTGGTTAAAAGGATACGATCTAATATGAAGGCAGCTCAGGATAGGCAAAAGAATTTCACTGACCGGAAAAGAAGGTTTAAGGAGTATCAGGTCGATGATCATGTGTATGTGATAATTCGAGCAAAAAAGAGCACATTATAGTGGAGCGGGTGCATTAAGTTGGCACCTCGATATTGTGGACCATTTCAGATCTTAGCGAGAATTGGGCTGGTGGCTTACCAGCTCACTCTGCCAAGTCACATACAAGTCCACAATGTCGTTCATGTCTCCGTGTTAAAAAAATATGTTATGATCCTAAACATGTGATTAAGTGGCAGGATATTCAGGTAAGAATTATCTCCGATATATCAGTCTAAATGTTTTCTTTCAAAGGAAAACTGACTTGGGATGTTGCATGTTGTAGGTAGAACCGGAAGGAGATATTCGGGTCTAACCACTGAGTATCCTCGACTGGAGAGAAGTAACGCTACGGAAGCTGGATATTACCCAAGTTAAAGTGCAGTGGCAGCACTTTGGGCCTGATGAGTCCACTTGGGAAGATGAAGAACTTATGAAAAGGACTTATCCAAGGCTGTTCATAGCTAAAGGACATCGGGACGATGTCTAATCTCAGGCGGGGAAGATGTAATGCCCCGGGATAAAAATGTAAATATTTAATTTACTGTGGTAAATATAAAACTGAACCTATTGTTATTATTTATTTAAAAAATTTTATAATTTGTTTTCATTCAGAAAATTAAGGAAGTGTTTCCTTAGAGGGAGGAAATTCTCAAGGAGGAAGTTGCCCTCTTGAGGTGGAAAGACAATTGTTGTGACAACAACCCTAACTACCTCCCCTAACTAGAAAAGTTTCCAGAGAAAAGGAGGGGAGGGGAGGAAAATCTGCGTTGTACTGACAGGCAGAGTAAAAAGGAAAAGAATCCAAATAAGGAAAGAGAAAGTGGCTAAGTCTGGTGATGACTAGATAGTCCTACTCACTATACGAGCACCTGCAGAGGACTGCGGTCTAGCAAGAAGCAAAGGGGGAGATTCTGGTCTTGAAGGACGAATCTCAAGGTCGGGTGGATTGAAAGACAGTAGACCCTGATTCAGGTGACTGTCAGGAATAACTTTTCAGCTGGAGGACGCCAGGTACGTAAGAAACCTTTGTCTTAGGACTGTTTAGAAGATGTATAATTTTATTCTCTCTTCTCTATTTCCTCTTATATTGTGAAAAGGGAGTGGAAGAGAATACTCTTACAGGGAATCAGGATGGAAAGCTGGGTGAAGGTACGGTTGTTCCCAAGAAACCTTGATTGATGCTAGTGTTTAGCAGCTTGTGAAGAGGTTTGAATCTTATTTCTGTCTTTCAAAAAAAAATTCTTTGGAAGCCAATGTGTGAGTGGATTGCTAGGAAATCTTCTCAGAAATTATAGTATTAAAAAAAAGAACTCACAGGCTCATCATAGAAATTCAGAGTCTTCAAAAAGATTGTTACTATAGCAAAACAAAATACATTTCATTAACAACAGAAGGACCCCAGGGTTCTTTCTTTATTCTCCTCACATGCTTATCACAAAGAAATGTAGAACAATATAACATTTCAAATTAAGAATTCCTGAAGCATTAGCAGAATGTAAATAAACATCTAAATTTACAGAAAACTCTGTGTAGCATAGTCGCAACCGTGAAGGTATGTGGACTTCATGGCCAGAGTTTAGCTGCTCTTGCTAACATACAGATAAGATTTGTAAGACAGCAAAGTGAACACCCAAGTATGCATGCAGAACGACAGCTGGGTAATCCCACAAATCTCGGCCCATACGGGAATGAGTACAATAGGGAGAATGTATAAAAGCATAACCCGAACTGAAGACAAACTCAGGTGATAATGCTATAGTTGATATGAACAAAAATCTCATAGTGTGAGGAGCCAGACATATAATCACAATGAAACAAAAACATAGACATGTGAAGCATAAACCATTTATCCTCATGTAGCGAGTTAAGCCATTGCATTCGTATAATATGAAATGTCGTGCACAAATGAAAGACATTATGAAACAAAAACCCCGCTGGCAAACTGAGGGATGTTTAGAATCACATTATACATATAAACAATTATTAAATGCTCTATCACAGTCTTGAAAATATCATAAATTAACAGCTCAGGAACCTTGATGAGGGTTCATACATTAAGAATATCAAGGATTACGGTGAGGCGTTGCAAGGAAAACGCTCAACCCTTGTCCACAAAACCCAGGTTGTAAGGACCCAAACCAGCAATTCAAAACTTGAAACAAATATAGACATAATATGCATGAACTGGAGCATACAAATAAACATAATGTGCACGGCTAGTCCTTAAAACATAATATGCATGGCTAGTCTTGAGAACTGTAGGAAGCCATAATATGCACCAAGGGAATTAACCCGAATGACATTGTTTAACAGTGAAACACACCACAAATGTACAAGAGAGCTCGAGGCTCATAGAAATATAGTTAATTGTTCAAAGCCCTTTACGAGGGATGGCTTTCCCAAACCATACCGGAGCTGGGCAAGCCTGCCAGGCCCAAAATCGGCCAAACCTCTGTGCAATAGGCAAATAAAGCATTCGTAAGGGTTGGGCTAGAAGGCCATCACAATTCAAAAAAAAAA
>APFE030604049.1:0-40450 GCA_000404065.3 Pinus taeda
TTTATGGTACTGATATGCAAAAATAATTCAAAGTATAAATAAGGAAGAATTGTTAAAAGGACTAGATAATACTGATTCACCCCCCCTCTCAGTATTATTTTCAACACCGCCTACCACCATCTCTTTGACCACTGCAAAGAAATGCAGTAAGATTATTTCCCAAACAAGGAAATTTGTTTTCCTTATGATTCGTCCTCAGGGCAAGAAGAAGGTTGTGGTCACGACTTCTAGATGGAGCTCCTCTGCACAACAACTACATATGGAGGTGGTTGTGTGATCTGGATTTAAACAGGAACGCAAACAAATTACAAAGATAACCATATACACAAAGATGCAATGGAAATAATACTTCATTTCATTAATGTAAAATACTGAAATATGCTTACAATCAGAAATGGAAATAAACCAGCTAGGGCAATGGTAGCTTATCTCTGAGAAGAGATGTGGTGGCTACATGCCTTTGAACTGTGTTACAATGAGGCTCAAAGGCCTGTTTATTGTTGAGAAACAATGGAAAACCCTTAACATCCCAAAACCTAACCCTAGAAGATGAAACACCAAATTGTGGGCCTCGTTTGGGTAAATTGGTAGATCAATTTCTCGGGGTTGTAACTTTGGTATACAATATCCGTTTGACATGTACAATAGCTTGCTTGAAAGCTCTATCTAAACACTACAACTTTGGGAAGAGAAACATCAGTCCATGGGCCCATTTTTCTCCTAGATTTCCTAAAAAACGTCGTTTAGTGCCTCAAAATGGCTCTGGAAGTTTAGGACTCGAAAAACTGCTAAAAATAGTAAATTGTGCTACAATTACGGAAACTGAAAAACTAAAAGAGACATTCATGGGGGATCAAATGGGATAGGTGGGTGGCCAAGAACATCCACCTGGATCATTCCTCCCCCCTTAGGAAGCAATGGTCCCCATTGCATTGAGTTCCTCCATCTGCTGAACTTGTTCTTGAGTGAGCTGTTCTGCAATCTCTGATGTGTCCAGTAATGGTGGGAAGCATGGTCGACGACAGTCCACATTGAACACTCAGTGCAAGCGAAGGAATGGAGGAATTCTATGCTCCAAAACATTGTTTTCCATAGCCTTGGTAATGCTATAAGGACCATGTCGGAGTGGTTGGAGCTTCTCATGGGCTCTTGTAAGGCGTTCTTTTTGCAGATGCAACCAGACTTTGTTGCCCACCCGAAACTTGTTTGGTACCCCTGTGGGTGAGGAGAAGTTGTTCCTGTGTCCTGTCATGACTGTCTTCCTCTGTTGCTACTGCTGCATGGAGGAAACCTTCGTAGGGGTCATGGATGTGGTGATGATATTCCCCTTATTTTGGGAGTGAACCAGACAGAAAATGAATTTCCTAGTTTGGGAAATGAGCTTGTTGCCTTTCTTGGCAGTGATCAAAGAGGTGGCAGTAGGTGGGGTTACCTCCGGTATCATGTATAGTGAATCACCCAAAGAAATAATGACAATGCGAGGCCTTAATTCATACACAACATGTCGCCTCCACAAACATGGTTGGCCTAATAATACATCACAAACATCCAAAGTTGTAACATTACACAATACCTCGTTTGTGAAGGGCTTGATGCTGTAGGGAAGGCGGCACTGCTGGCGAACTTTGAGATCTCATCCTTCATGAAGCCACCAATACTGTACGGCTGTGGGTATGGTGTAGTTCGTAGGCCAAACTGCTTCATGACCTCTACTAAAATAAGGTTCTTTTGGTTGCCACTGTCGACAATGAATTGCAACGGTGAACCCTTCACCCACATCTGTGAGTGGAAAAGACGTTCCCCCTCCTTTGGATCTTCGAGCTCATTCTTCTAGATCTTGGCAGTGGCAATAGTGACGTTGGGATCCACATCAATGATCTGCTTCCCTTTTCCATTCCCCTTGTTGAGTTCTAACTCAGGGTCAGAACATGCATCTGATTCTGAAGCCTTCAACTCGGCCACCAGCGACTACTTGGTCCGACACTCACTTGCATTATGAGTGGGACTCTTGTGGAACTCACACCACTGTCCTGTGTCCTTCTTTGACTTTGTGGCGTTGTTCTTTACTTGCGGCTTCGATAGGTTGTATTGGGTCACCCTGCCTTGGCTTTGTCCTTTGGTCTTCGTATTTGCAGATCTAAAGTCTCGCTTCTTTTGTTTGAACTTTTGCTCGATTTTGATAGCATATCGGTACACTGTGCTGAGCGAGGAGATGTTCAGGAACTCCATCTCTTCCTGGATGTATCTGTGTAGGAAGTCATAGTATTTGAGTACCAAATGTAGCGCAGATTCCTTGATACCCAACTGTGTGCGAAGGGTATGAAAAATGTTTGTGAACTCCGACACATCTTGGTCCCTTCCCTACCGCAGTGTGGTCCATTTGATGTATTTGTCCTCATAGCTTTTGATAGGGTAGTACTACTCCTTGACAGCATCCTGGAATGAATCCAAGTGTGTGCGGCTAAAAATAGTGAGCTCGTACTTTCATTCTTCTGCTCGCAGTAGGTTTCCGACCAGTCCTTGACATGGGGGGTTGCTTTGAGAAGAGCAAAAACAATCTTTTCGTGACTTGAAAATTCATGAATAGAAAAATACCCATCTAGCATATTTAACCATTTATTTATGGTGTCTACATTTATCTGACCCTCAAATATGGGGATTTCAAAATTAACTTGTACCTTAAAGGGCGTGGCATTTCCAGAGTAGTTGCTGGAAGCCGATGCATTGTCTCTGGGTAGCCGCTGAAGGATCTAGGCAAAGCTGTGCATCATCACGTTCCTTTGTCGCTTGAGGGCTTCTTCGAGCAATATTTTGATAGGATCTCTTGCCCCCTCGTCTTTCTTCTCATCTGCCATGGGAGGCTGTCGGGATTTGCGAGGCTGGTCTTGCAAAGGTTCGACCAATTCAAGCCCTAACTCCTTATATCCCGACCTCGTTGGGGACATGCAAAGAAAAACAGAGAAAAAAATCAGACCGCTTTGATACCACTAATCCGAATTTAAACAGGAACACAACAAATTACAGAGATAATCATATACACAAAGATGCAGTGGAAATAATACTTCATTTCATTAATGTAAATACTGAAATATGCTTATAAACAGAAATGGAAATAAACCAGCTAGCGAAATGGTAGCTTATCTCTGAGAAGAGATGTGGTATCTACATGCCTTTGAACTGTGTTACAATGAGGCTCAAAGGCCTATTTATTGTTGAGAAACAATGGAAAACCTTTAACATCCCAAAATCTAACCCTAGAAGATGAAATGCCAAACTGTGGGCCCCGTTTGGGTAAATTGGTACATCAATTTCCCGAGGTCCTAACTTTGGCATACGATCTCCATTTGACGCGTACAATAGCTCGTTATAAATATCTATCCGAGAACTACACCTTTGGGAAGAGCAACATTAGTCCATGGACCCATGTTGCTCCCAGATTTCCCAAAAAACATCGTTTAGGGCCTCAAAACGGCTCCAGAAGTTTAGGACCCAAGAAACTGCTAAAAGTAGTAAATTGAGCTACAATTACGGAAACTGAAAAACTGAAAGAGACAGTCATGGGGGTCCAAATGGGATAGGTGGGTGGCCACCAACATCCACCTGGATCATTGTGGAAGTGTACATGGACATTTTTTCCTCATCTACAGGGGTGCCTTTGCACTGTCAGGCCAAGAACTCCATCGATCTGACCCCGCATGTGTTGCTACCAAACAGACTAGTCTATTGACACTTTGTTCTAGAGAATGATTAGATTAAGAGGCATATTCATGAGTTCTTGCAGAAGGGGCACATCAAGCCAAGATCATCACCCTATGGGAGCTCGATTGTATTGGTACAGAAGAAGGATGGGACTTGGAGACTCTGTATTGACTATCGGGCACTGAACAAGATCACTGTCTAGAATAGGTAGCCAAACCCACAGATTGATGACATTTTGGACCAACTCAAGGGGACAAATATTTTAGCAAGATTGACCTGAAGTCTGATTATCATTAGGTGCCTATCGAACCCTCTGATTTGTTGAATACTTCCTTCAAATCCAAGGAGGGCCTTTTCAAATGGCGGCTTGACGAATGCCCCCGCAACCTTGATGAGATTGATGTATGGAATCTTGTGACCCATCAGAAATGCATTCATGATGGTGTATTTAGATGAAATCTTGATCTTCAGCCGTAGTTGGGAAGAGAACCTCCACCATATTCGACAAGTTGTTCAAACCCTGCGACACCACAAGTTGTGTGCCAATTTGGAGAAATGCGCTTTTGGCATGACACAGGTTCAATATTTGGGGTACATAATTGATGAGAAGGGTGTGCATGTGGACCCATCCAAGATAAAAGTCATTCAAGATTGGCTAGCCCAAACCACTCTAACAAAGCTCCACAACTTTATAGGTCTTACCAATTTCTATTGCAGGTTCGTGTTGGGGTTCTCTCATATCACTTGTCCTTTAAGTCAAGTCACCAAGGGCAGAGCGAGAGTGATGTTCCTTTGTTCTAAATCCCAACAAATTTGTTTGACGAGTTGAAGAATCACCTCTGCTCTACACCATTACTCACATTACCGGACCTGCATTAACCATTTGAGATCCAAACAGATGCCTTTGACTATGCTATTGGTGCAGTTGTTACTCAGTAGGGGCATCTAGTGGCATATCACAGCGAGACACTTTTAGAAATAGTCTGAAAGTATATCACCTATGAAAGAGAGATGTATTCCACTGTGAATGCCTACTGACAATGGAACAATTACATTCTGGAGAAAAAACAGTGATCCACATAGACCACCGACCCCTGCAGTTCATATAGACACAAGGGAATTTTCAAAACGATCACCATCAGAAATGGTCCACATACCTACAATAGTGCCATTTGAACATTAACTACAGTAAGGGAAGCACCAACAATGTTAAAACTGCCTCAACCAACTAGCTGTCATGGCACTGACCACTGTGCTCGACTCTTGTCGACACGAGACTACAAGGAGGTCGTATCTTTACAAGAGGGATCCAGAATTCGGAAGCACATAGCAAACACTCCTGGAAGATAAGAAAGTTCCAAATTTTCACCTCTAGGATGCAATGTTATACCACCAAGGACACATCTATGTTCCTTCAAGCGAGAATTCCAAGATGATTTTGGAGGCGCACTATAGTCAGGTGATTGGACATTTTAGGGTAGGGAAAATAGTGACAGTGTTGCAGAAGTATTTTTATTGGCCAAACCTTTGACATGATGCTGGGAAGTACATTAGATCCTGCACTTCTTATGCCATTGCCAAACTAACCATCAAGAAGCAAGGCCTATATACTCTTATGTCTACTCCTAGTCGACCTTGGGAATATATCTCCATGGATTACATGTGGGGCCTTCCTTCTACTAAGCATGGAAAATACTGTGTTTTCGTGGTCGTCAACAAATTCTCTAAGATGGCAATTCTGGCAGCCTGCAAGAAGAGTATCACAACAAAGGCCACTGCTAAGCACTTCTTTGAATGATTGTGGGTACATTTTTGGGAACACATTGTCCATTATCTCATATTAGGACAACAAGTTCCTAAGTACATTTTGGTCAAGTATCTGGTCGATGTTAGATACCAAGCTCACCAAATCCATGACTTTCCACCCCCAAATTGATGGCCAAATAAAGGTCGTCAACAAGATGATTGTACATATTCTGCATATGTACAACTCAAAGAATCCACACACATGGGATGAAATCCTCCCCTATGTCCAACACAACCATTATGTCCCATTGATGTGGCCATACCATTTGCAGCTACCCATGCAGATTCAACTCATGTCTAGCCTAAAGCTGACAGAGCTAGCAACTTCATTGATCACATTTAGCACATCTGCTAGCAGGTCCATGATATATTGGACAACATCAGATTGTTGGACACAGAGTGTCATTGATCAACATCAAATTGTTGGACACAGAGTGTCATTGATGTCAATATGGCAATATTCGAGGAGCAAATGGAGCCAAGAGGAGCAGACAGAGCCAAGAGGAGCCAAGAGGAGCAGATGGAGCCAAGAGGAGCAGATGGAGCCAAAAGGAGCAAACAAAGCAACCAAAGGAACTAACAAAGCAAACAGAGCCATCAGGAGGAGTATAGTGTATATGGTATCAAAACATATTATATATTATAGCAGGCAGAATACACCATAGCATGTGTAGCAAGCGGAATAAACCATCGGGAGCACATATCATAGATATGCTACAACCTTATGTATCAGCGACAAAATCATATATATGCATGCTTTTACACTATCGGGAAGCGCAAAAGGCAGAAAGACTGAGTATAGGAAAATACACTATCAGAGGCGGAAACTGGACTTGAAACTTATTACATGGGAGCGGTGAGTCATATCAGGTCTGATACCTCATATCGCATCGCAAAAATGGAGTGGTCTACGTTAACGCCAAGCCCTGACCCTGTGCGACTTGCGATCGCCAGTAGCGATATCACATCGGACCTCTGCCAAGGGCAACCCCCGATTGCGATGAATATAACACGGACCCGATGGTCCGACTGTAACACAACTTAATGCTAGATCGCATCCGCTGGAGGATCGACCCGTCGGCCATCGACGATGTCATGGGGTCGATGTATAAAGGACCCCCAGAATTCTTGAATGCCGATTGCGATTGCAAGAGCGGACCCAATGCTATATTGCAATTTGGCTTAATGTCTTATCGCGTCCATCAGCCATTGGCCATCGACCATATGCTGTGACTGTCGATTGTGATTCCACTGCGAACCTGACATAGGTATAGATACGGGTGCAATGATCCTTGAAGTCTGCCCTTTAGCACTTTCACCTATTTTTGCTCATATTTCCTGTGTAATTTATATTTGGCCTGCGTGGGGTTTGGAGGTAGAAATGCAATACAATAATGCTCCCGATAGTGCATGAGGCCTAAACTATAGTTCAAGAGCCTGAATCAAGTCGATTGTGATTGCGATTGGGACGTGGCTATCCGTTAAACTATGCTGACTCTGTGTATGCCTGCCATCATTGTTAAAGGAGCATTGTTACAGTTGTAACCAGTAAGATGTGTTCTCCGTGGAGTTTTGGACCTCTCAAATAAATCTACGTGTCCTCAGAAAGTTAGTGAACTTGCACAACGTAGAGGAAGCCGTAGTGACCGAGGAGGAAGCCTAAGAGGCGGTGTAAGTAGAAACGAATGGACAAAGGCATGGGAATGTGTAAAATAGTAAAAACAGAGAACTATTGGTGTTGTTTGTGTGGTGAAGAACCAGAGTGTGAGGTAGTAGAAGCAGCAGAGGTTGTAGAGGCAGTAGAAGTAGCAGAGGCAAGAGAGCTGGAGTGAGACAACCTCAGCTGAATAGAGTGTAGCAACATGCCTGTTTATGCCAAGGTTGGGTTGGAGCCTCAGAACTGAACTAGACTGAAGTCATTGGCGGTAGGTGCTCCTAAGTGCAGAACCACTGCAAAACAGAGTTGGTGCTCTGGAGGTTGGAGCCTCACTGAAGTCCAAGTTGGAGCTTGGCAACTATTCACAATCAGATCTATACTTATATTGTATTTATTTCATTGCACTGTCTTGATTTTTAATAAAAGAATTAATTCCATCTGTTGATTTCTGTGTTCTGTGTATACATTTACATATCTATATATGTTGTTGGCAATCACTAGAAAAATTAAAAAATAAATAATAAGAAATACTAATTCACCCCCCTCTCAGTATTTCCAACAATTGGTATCAAAGCAGGCTTCTTCACACTAGCCTAACAGCTTGAAGAAGGATCCAAAGCCATGATGATAAATCACGAAGCATCAGAAAGACCTCCTTTGTTCGATGGCACTAACTTTGGTTTTTGGAAGAAAAGAATGACCTACTACTTAATGTCCCTTGGACCTGAAGTCTGGCATTTTGTTCAAAATGAATACAAAATGACTACCACTCTTCCAACAGACCAAGACGAGAGGAAATCCTACATCGCAAATGCAAAGGCCATGAACTCCATCACTAGTGGAATCACTTATTATGAGTTTACAAAAATCATGCACTGTACATCTGCCAAAGAAATGTGGGAGAAGCTAGTTAGCTTGTATGATGGAGACTCAAAAGTAAAAAAGGAAAAGCTTCAAACTCACCGAAGACAATTTGAAAGTTTGAGGATGGAAGATGAAGAAGACATTGCAACATACCTCCTCTGAGTAGCTGAAGTGGTAAATTCCCTGAAAGGATTGGATGAAAAAGTTGAAGAAAGTACCATTGTTCAAAAGGTATTAAGGTCCCTTCTAGATAGATTTGACTCCAAAATAAGCGCTATAGAAGAAGCAAAGGATCTAGATACCCTCAAAATGGATGAACTCCATGGAATTCTCACTGCCTATGAAATGAGAAAAGGTGGCCCAAGCTCCAAAGATGTAGCATTCAAGGCCTCAAAGTCAATGAAGGGGAAAGAAAGGAATGACTGTAGTGATGAGTCAGATGT
This sequence comes from Pinus taeda, assembly GCA_000404065.3. Taxonomy (NCBI): domain Eukaryota; kingdom Viridiplantae; phylum Streptophyta; class Pinopsida; order Pinales; family Pinaceae; genus Pinus; species Pinus taeda. Next base: position 8,470 of record APFE030604049.1, read on the forward strand.
GGAACTTGAATTGGCTCAATTTGTACGAAAGTTGAAGAGAGGATCTAAGCTTAAAGGCAAGTATCCTCTTATCTATTTTAAATGTGGTAAAATAGGTCATTATGCAGCAAAATGTCCTCATAAACATGACAGTGATGATGAAGGAAATTCTGAATGAATGGCACACAAAAAGAAAGGGTTCAATAAGAAAAACTTCTTCTCCAAGCAAGATGAGTCTGATGAGGATGATTTTATGGTCATAAAAAAGAAATCAGATGAGGAAAGTGATGATGATGAAAGCCAAGAAGCATTATTCATGGCACTCGTAGATGATGATGACTTAGGGCTGGAAGGAAATGTAGATGAACTGTTAATAAGCGCCATTGAAGAAAATGAGAAACTACGGAACAAGATCATTTCTCTCAAAGTGGAAAACGAGGAAATAAGAAGGAGAGAAGATCTCTTGGAAGCAAAACTTAAAGAAAAAGAAGAGACTTTTGAAGAACGTGAGGCCGAAATAGTGACTCTAAGAAAGGAGTTGGAGCAAATTAAAAAGGGTTGTAAAAGCTCTCAAATACTCGAGACTATTTTGAAAAATCAAAAACCTCAACATGACAAGTATGGAATAGGTTTCAAAGGAGAATCCTCAAGCACTAAGAATAGTGCGAAAAGCTATGCTGATGCACTTTCCTGCAATCCAAAAGATGAAAAAGTATGCTATCAAAAGGGAATCCATGATCCCAAGAATAAAGAGAGAATTACTCCAAAGAAGAATGTGAAGTCGAATCATGGACACTACAACAAATACAAACCTGTCCTCTACCAAGGGCCCATCACAAACCTGAAGAACGAGGGAGGAGTAATTCCCAGGATGGAAATCGACTCAAATCGTGGTTGCTTCAACAAGTACACAACCATCTTTCTTGGACACTGCTTTCACTGTAAAAACTTCAGTCATCAAACTAGACATTGTATGGCTCGCAGAAGTGAAAAGGCAAATCTAAAGGACCGAATAATCAACTCATATGCCCCCAAAAGGCAGGGACAAATCAAAACATTCAATTCATTTGATCCCTTGACCAAATTTGATCTGATTTTCTCTTTCTACTACAATAATGGACACTATGAACAAGATTGCCCACTCAAAGGAAGAAAGACGAGTAGTAAGAACTTTAGCATGGACAAATGCGGTCTGGCTCTATATGCTCAAAATAATGAAAACTAGTGGTTTGTAGATAGTGGGTGCTCCATACATATGACAGGAGACAGAAGGAAGTTTGTCTCACTGAGCAAAAAGGAAGGGAATGTGTCCTTTAGAAGTGGATCAGGCAGAATTGCAGGAAAAGGCACAATTACTCCGATCAATGGGAAAGGAAAAGCTCAAGATGCTCTGCTAGTTGACGGACTCAAACACAACCTCCTGAGTGTTAGCCAAATCTATGATCAAGGACATAAGGTTGTTTTCGACACCAAGGACTGTGAAATAAGGAACTCTACCTCAGGGAAACTTGTGGCAAAAGAGGTGAGAACACCAAAAAACATTTACATGCTGAACAAGATTCAAGAAAATAAATGATACTTGAGTCAGACAGATGAGAGTTGGCTGTGGCACAAGCGACTTGGACATACAAGCTTCGAAAATCTTATCAATATCAGCAAGATCAAAGCTGTACGAGACATCCCAAGGCTATTCAAACCAAATCATGGAGTATGTGGTCCTTGTCAACATGGAAAGCAGACCAGAACCAGCCACAAGACAAAGGATCACTATACATCGAAGCCCTTGGAGATCATTCATGCTGATGTGTGTGGGCCAACTAGAAATCAAGCACTCCAAGGAGAAAGGTACTTTGTGTTATTTGTTGATGATTATACTAGAATGATGTGGATATTTTTCATAAAGTATAAATCTAAAATTTTTGAGTGTTTTAAGAATCTAAAAGCCCTTGTAGAAAATGAAAAAGATTCAAAAATTAAGTGCCTCAGAACAAACAGAGGAGGAAAATTCACATCAAATGAGTTTAGTGAGTTCTGTAACATTCATGGAATTAAAAGAGAATTATCGGCTGCTAGAACACCTTAGCAAAATGGGGTAGTTGAAAGAAGAAACCGAACAGTCCAAGAAATGGCAAGAACTATGCTATTAGCAGCAGACTTACAACCTAGATTCTGGAGAGAAGCAGTACGGACAACTGTCTATGCACTGAATCGAACTCAATTAAGACCAAATTGTGAAAAAACTCCTTATGAGCTATGGAACGAAAGACCTGCTTCGGTAAGGTATTTCAAGATCTTTGGAAGCAAGTGCTTCATAAAAATAAATGATAGTTCACCGGGAAATTTTGATTCTCGGGTTGATGAAGGGATATTTCTTGGATACTCTACACAGAGCAAGGCTTACAAGTGCTACAATTGTCGACTGAAGAAAATAGTGGAAAGCATTGATGTAAAGGTTGATGAAGAACTTCCAGTAAAGGAAATTGAAAACATGAAGATGACTTTCTCATTGAAGAAGAAGAACCTAAAGAAGAAGAGAAAAGAGAACCACCTCATACCCCTTCAAAGATGAAGTATGTCTAAAGATATCATCCAGAAGAACAGATCATTGGCGATAGAGATGAAGGTGTGCAGACCCGAAGAAGGATAACACCCTCACCCAAGAGAAAAGTCATTGCTCTCTTATCTATGATAGAACTAGTAACATTTGTAGAAGCAAGTAAGGATCCTCATTGGGTAAAAGCCATGGAAGAAGAAATGTCCCAAATTGGGAAGAACAAGACATGGGAGCTAGTACCTCGTCCAAAGGACAAAAACATAATAGGAACCAAATGGGTGTTCAAAAATAAAATGAATGAGGAAGGATAGGTTATCAGAAAAAAGGCAAGACTTGTCTGCAAAGGCTATTCACAAATTGAAGGAATTGACTTTGAAGAGACATTTGCACTAGTGGCCCGTATGGAAGCTATCAGGATGTTCTTAGCATTTTCTTTCTCAAAAGGATTCAAAATCTATCAAATGGACGTGAAAGCAGCATTTCTAAATGGGGAACTCAAAGAGGAAGTCTACATGGAGCAGCCAGAAGGTTTTGATCTAACAGCAGGAAAGGACCTAGTCTGTAAGTTGAAAAAGGCTTTATATGGATTGAAACAAGCTCCTAGAGCTTGGTATGCAAGATTGGATCACTACCTACAACAACAAGGCTTCAAAAAGGGAGTGGATGGAAGTAATCTATACATAAAGATAGATCAAGGTAAGTTACTAGCTGCTCTTGTTTATGTCGATGATCTGATTTTTGCTAGTAACAATGATGAAATGAGCCATGAATTTTCTCAAAACATGTCAAAAGAGTTTGAGATGTCAATGATAGGAGAGCTGCCCCACTTCCTTGGACTTCAAATATCTCAAACCAAAGAAGGATTGTGTATATCTCAAACTAAATATCTAAAAGACATGCTCAAAAAATATGGAATGGAGGACTGTGCACCCATGAGCACACCGATGACCACAAATTGCAAACTGAGCAAAGATGATGACTCCCCTCTAGTAGATGCAACTCATTACAGGTCAATGATTGGAGCCCTTCTATACTTAACAACTACATGACCAGACATAATGCAAGCAGTAGGAATGGTGGGAAGATTTCAATCTGCTCCCAAACAATCGCATTTATTAGTTGTAAAAAGAATTCTCAGATATCTGAAGGGAACTTTTGATTTCGGTATTTGGTACCCAAAGAACTCAACACTGACTGTAATTGCATACACTGATGTTGATTGGGCTGGAAGTATAGATGATCGGAAAAGTACTAGTGGAAATGCATTCTTCCTAGGAGACTGTTTGGTATCCTGGCTCAGCAAAAAGCAGTCATCCATATCATTATCCACAACCGAAGCCGAGTATATTGTTGCAGTAGACTGTTGTACTCAGATACTATGGATGAAGGAAGCTCTAAAAGATCTCGACATATGTATAGATCAACCAATTATCTTCTATTGTGACAACACAAGTGCTATTAGTCTCAGCAAAAACCCTGTGATGCACTCAAGAACCAAACACATACCAATCAAGTATCATTTCCTCCGTGAGCAAGTAGCTGAATGAAACATCGTCCTGAAATATATCAGTACTAAGGAGCAGATAGCTAATATTTTCACAAAACCTCTTCCTCGAGAAGCATTTGAACATCTGCGTCAAAATATGGGGGTTATTTCTTTATCATCACTCAAGTTCATTCATAAAGATGTAGTAGGATAGGGGGAGAAATTTGACAGGGGGAGTCCATATGCATTCATTTGCCATCGATGTCAAAGGGGGAGAGCAGAAGAATATTTCCATCAATAACAAAGGGGGAGATTGTTGGACACAGATTGTCATTGATGTCAATATGGCAATATTCGAGGAGAAAATGGAGCCAAGAGGAGCAGACGGAGCCAAGAGGAGCCAAGAGGAGAAAACGGAGCCAAGAGGAGCTGACGGAACAGAGCCAAGAGGAGTAGACGAAGCCAAGAGGAGCCAAAGGGAGCAGACGGAGCCAAGAGGAGCAGACAAAGCAACCAAAGGAACTAATAGAGCAAATAGAGCCATCAAGAGGATTATAGTGTATATGGTATCAAAGCATAATTATATATATATATAGCAAGTGGAATACACCATAACATATGTAACAAGCGGAATAAACCATTGGGAGCACATATCATACATATGCCACAACCTTATGTATCGGCGAAAAAATCATATATATGCATGCTTTTACACTATCAGGAAGCGCAAAAAGTAGAAATACTGAGTATAGGCAAATACACTATCAGAGGCGAAAACTGGACTTGAAACTTATTACACAAGAGCGGTGAGTCATATCGGGTCCGACACCTCATATTGCATCGCAAAAATGGAGTGGGCTACATTAACGCCAAGCCCTGATCCTATGCAACTTGCGATCGCCGATAGCAATATCGCATCAGACCTCCGCCAAGGGCAACCCTCGATTGCAATGAATATAACACAGGCCCGATGGTTCGACTGTAACACAACTTAATGCTAGATCGCATCTGTTGGAGGATTGGCCCGTCAGCCATCGGTGATGTCATGGGCTCGATGTATAAAGGACCCCCAAAATTCATGAATGCCGATTGCAATTGCCAGAGCGGACCCGATGCTATATTGTGATTTGGCTTAATGTCTTATCGCATCCATCAGCCATCAGCGATCGACCATATGCTGCGACTACCGATTGCGATTCCACTGCGAACCCGACATAGGTATATATACGGGTGCAATGATCCTTGAAGTCCGCCCTTTAGCACTTTCACCTATTTTTGCTCATATTTCTTGTGTAATTGATATTTGGCCTGCATGGGGTTTGGAGGTACAAATGCAATACAATAATGCTCCCGATAGTTCAGGAGGCCTGAACTATAGTTCAAGAGGCTGAATCAAGCCGATTGTGATTGCGATTGGGATGTGGATGTCCGTTAAACTATGCCGACTCTGTGTATGCTTGCCATCATTGTTAAAGGAGCGTTGTTACAGTCGTAACCAGTAAGATGTGTTCTTCGTGGAGTTTTGGACCTCTCAAATAAATCTACGTGTACTCAGAAATTCAGTGAACTTGCACAGTGAAGAGGAAGCCGCAGCGACCGAGGAGGAAGCCTAAGAGGCGGTGTAAGCGGAAATGAATGGAAAAAGGCATGGGAATGTATAAAACAGTAAAAACAGAGAACTGTTGGTGTTGTTGGTATGGTGAAGAACCAGAGTGTGAGGTAGTAGAAGCAGCAGAGGCTGTAGAGGCAGTAGAAGCAGTAGAGGCAGGAGAGCTAGAGTGAGACAACCTCAGCTGAATAAAGTGCAGTAGCATACCTGTTTATGCCAAGGTTGGGTTGGAGCCCAAGAGGTTGGAGCCTCAGAACTGAACTAGACTAAAGTCATTGGGGGTAGGTGCTCCTAAGTGCAGAACCACTGCAAAATAGAGTTGGTTCTCTAGAGGTCGGAGGCTCACTGAAGTCCAAGTTGGAGCTTGGCAACTATTCACAATCAGATTTATACTTATATTGTATTTATTTCATTGCATTGTCTTGAGTTTTAATAAAAGCATTAATTTCAGCTGTTGATTTCTATTTTCTGTGTATACATATACATATCTATATATGTTGTTGGCAATCACTAGAACAATTAAAAAATAAATAATAAGAAATATTGATTCACCCCCCTCTCAGTATTTCCAACACAAATACCACACAAGTTCCACGTTGGAGACAAAGTTTGCTTATATTTGCAAAAGGAGCGCTTCGCTTGGCCCTACCGCAAGCTTCGCCCGATTCGATATGGGCCTTACACCATCACTAAAGTTGTAGGGGGAAATTCTTTGCAACTGAGCATTCCACCATTCCTTGGCCTGCACCTAGTGTTCAATGTGGAAAACCTTCGACCATCTCCACCATTACTAAACACATCAAACATTGTAGAACAACTCACACCAACATAGTTAAACACATACTACATGGAATAGGCAACAACTGATCATATCATGGACACATAGATCAAGATAACTCACCAACAGAAGATCCAATTGTATGAGGTTGTCAAAGCTTGCCAATTCTTGCACTAAGGAAAGTGGCTCACCAGGGACCAATTTCAGTAGATATTTCGCCATCCCATGGAGGCACTCAACACAATAGGGCCCATTTCTTCCTAAGGGGGAAGGACTAATCTAGGTGGATATTGGTGGCCACCCACCTATTCCACTTGGACCCCCACCATTGTTTCTTTTTAGTTTCCTTAATTGTAGCACAACTTACTATTTTTGACAGTTTTTCGAGTCCTAAACTTCTGGAGCCGTTTTGAGGGACTAAAATGGAAAATGGGGAGATTGGAAAATTCCCAAGTTATTTCAATAGTTTATTTTCAGCCTCCTCTTGAAAATATTTGAAACGAGGTATTATGATAGCCAAACGAAGAACGTATTTGAAAGTTACGACCCCAGGAAGCTCATGTACCAATTTACCCAAACGAGGCCCACAATATTGGTGCTTCATCTCCTACAGTTAGGTTTTTGGATGTTTAGGGTTTTCCATTGTTTCTCAATAAGAAATATTCCTTTGAGACTCATTGTAACATAGTTCAGAGGCATGTAGCTACCACATCTCTTCTCAGAGATAAATTACCATCACTCGAACTAGTTTATTTTCATTTCTGTATGTAAGCATATTTTAGTTCTTTGATATTAATGAAATGAATTTTTATTTCTATTGCATCTCTATGTATATGAGTATTTCCATATTTTTTTGCATTCCTGCAAAAGTTCAGATCATTGGTATCAAAGTGGTTTTCTCTTTCTTTATTTTTATTTGCATGTCCCCAACAAGGTATCAAGATAAGCATATGGAAAAAGGTGCAAATACTTTATTGAATAGAAGGAAGAATTACAACCATGAAGCCTGATTCAAATTCACTCCTCCAACTTTGGTTCCATCCACATCAAGTCATAAGAATGACAATCCAGCAGCATAGTGACACTTACAATAGTCTCAATTCTCAAACTAACATTATCTCCTTACAATCATCAAACTCCATCCCTTGATCAGTTAGATGAGTGCTAAATTTATAGGAATATGGAGAAGGTTATGTCATAAATGGGGGTATTGAATGGCCTTCCATACTTAGAATTAGTTCCATGGAGGAAGGGATGAGAGGATAGGATGCATCTTAACTCATTCCTCATCCATTTTCGAGCTCATAAGAGTTGATAAGTGAGGGAAACTTCTAGAAGACTCCAACCGAAAGAATATACCCCAAACCCTATGTGAATTTTTCTCAATCTCCAGCGTAGGTCAAAGAGGGCCTAAGTGCTCCACTGAGCACCCTGGCATCAACTTAACTACTATGCAGCACCCCGTTACATGGGCCTACATGCGCTGGTCCCTTTAGAGATCTTTTCAGGATGTCTTCAAGTCATGAAAATGTCTCGGATGGAGGCATTCAAAAGGTTGACTTTTTTAGGGCATGTTGCAACTGAAATTAGGGTTCGATGAGCCCTAAAACACTGATCTAGATGATGGGAGTGATATGCCAAAATGGATCTATAACAGCTGCCCCCTAAAGCATGAAGTCAAAAATAATAATGTCGAGTGATATGCTTTACGATGTGATGAGTAGGTTCTGAAGTGGTTGATGACCTGCATCGATTGCAATACATAATATCATGATATTTTTATTTTTTCTCATGAATTGTTGAGGGAAGGCATACCCATGCTCAGCATATAAATTTTCATTACAAGTACATAGACAGTCATTTATAGATACAGACCCATGGTTGGAATGACCATCAATGTAAGGCCATTGTACAAATGATTTGGTATATTTCCTAAAATCGAAGCATGGATGGATGAAACTAGATCTAGGGTATTCTATCTCGTTTAATTGTTTGCTTGAGTATGAGTCTAAACATGTGAATATGTGACCTGAAGTCAAACATGGGAAGACATCGTTTGATTACCAGCCAATGATGTAAGCCGTTAATAGACGTGAGAGAAATCACCGATAATGATAATGATCCTGAAGGTACTGCAGTACATTCTGCATGGTGTGAATGGATGTTTTGATGTTGAACACCATACAAAGTCTTTTGGTCGAAGGCCAGTGATGTCAACCTATCGTGAGAAGCGAGAAACTTTCCATTGATGTATGCAAGCCTCATGGTACTGGAAGGGTGTTTCTAAGTCAACTTCTTGGATAATGTGTTGATGTCGACAAGAAGCGACTTGTCGCAGGAGGGCCTTGATGTATCCCACATCAACGACACAAAACAAGTGTAATTATTTTGGAGATGGAATTTGATTGACAACACAAGGTTCAGGAATGGAGGTCATGAAAATGAAGGTTTATGGTATTGCTAAGGATGAATTTTAACTGGATGACTTCTCTTGAACATGTCAGCAACATTGAAATGAATTGGTAGAATTGACCCAAAACAAAGTGATGGATGGTATGATAGGCCAACGGTATGATAACCATCAAGTTCATAACCTAACCCAAGTAGTCACAATGATGAAGTGAAAGTGTCGTGTTCAATATCGACCTGCTACCATAAAGTGGTTTACCCCTTTTTCCATTTTCCCCAGTCATTGTTGACCAATACCTCTTTATTTTTTATAAGGCTTGAGGAGGATAACATATGCTTGTTGTATAATTCCACCCTTCAGGTGAATCCATCACTATGTGATGTTTTAATGAGTCTAGCGAAGGTGAAACTCGGTCTTGTCTAGATGGACAAGTTTGTCGTTATTTGATATTTTCGCGAGTTTAATGACAAAGATAACTCGGTCCTTTTCATGTTTAGAGAGTTTGAAAAGGGACAGAAGGAAAACTCCACAAGTTATTTTTCGTATATTTGTCTCTCAAGTCTGAAAAAGTGTTAAACAATACGAGAGAGAACCTATTGACCATGCTCAGTCAACGTATTCCTTTTTCGTAAATAATCTATCTCGGTCTGGAAAAGGGTTAAACTTACACTAAGTAGATGTCGTTTCCAATCCGTTTTCATATTTAGAGTCTGAAAAGATCTTAAAGAGAACTCCACTTTGAGGAACGAGTGGTGTCTAAGATAGAAACTAGTTCCGATGATGTTGGAACTTCTCAAAACATGTTGATTTATGTGAAGAGACTGGCTAATGAGACCACTCATTGCAACTATTCCTCAAAAAGGGTAAAACAACCAAGTGAAAGCGTATGATCAGCCAAGTAGATAGTTACAATGGAAAGAGAAAACCATGGCTCATCTGATGGAAGAGGTTGATAGAAGGGAAATCATGAGTGTTAAAATGGAGATGGGTTCATTTTTACACAAGCTTGAACCGCTTGAAATGAAAAACTATGCTTGGATTTAGTTTCATTTTTACACAATCTTGAAACGAAAAAACAACGCTTGGATTCAGTTTCATTTTTACATAAGCTTGAAACGAAAAAAACAATGCTTGGATTCAATTTCATTTTTACACAAGCTTGAAATGAAAAACAATGCTTGGAATTGGTTTACATGCCCCTAGCATGATGACTCGATTCTAGGTGCGTGCCTCCCAAGCTTCATTACATTCACCTAAGTAGACTACTCGTGGCTATCAGGTGGATGGAATAAAGGTTCATTTACAAGATCAAGTGAAATACTTGACTGGATTTTACGAGGTATAATCAAAGACTCAAAATGGAACTTTGTTGCAGGGGACCTTGTTTCATTTTTTAGTGAGCTTGACACAAGACAAGGAACTTTGCTCAAATTCCTTGTTTCTTTTTTTAACGAGCTTGACACAAGACAATGAAATATGCTCATACTTTGTTTTATTTTTTAACGAGGTTGACACAAAACCAGGAACTATCCTCATTTTCCTTGTTTCATTTTTTAACAAGGTTGACACAAGACTAGGTACTATCCTCATGGGAGTTGTTTCAATTTTTAATGAGGTTGACATAGTAAAAGAACTATCCTCATATTCCTTGTTTCATTTTTTAACGAGTTTGACACAAGACAAGGAACTATGATTATAGGCCATGTTTCATTTTTTGATGAGGTTGACACAGTGAAAGATCTATCCTCACATGCCTTGTTTCATTTTTTTAACGACGTTGACACAAGACAAAGAACAATCCTCATATTTCTTGTTTCATTGTTTAACAAGGTTGAAACATGACAAGGAACTATCCCCATATTCCTTGATCACGAACCATAAGAGGTCATCAGTTCCAAGAGGTTCTCATCAGATGGGAGAACAATTCTTTGGAAGGGATCCGTAGCAAGGAAACCGAGATCTGGTTCCAATGCCCCTAGTACATAATGTACAACATCATGGAATTGATCGTCAGTTGATGTAGGCATGGAATGGGTTGCCACATAATTAACCTGTGGCAGGGAAGATACCATTGGGACAAAAGGACCATTTAGGGAAGATGGTTGACTGGAAGCCATATTTGGACCGAGAAATGAAAGTTGGTCAACGGTGAAAATTCTGCCTTCATGCGGGAAACACATCCCTCGAAAGAGTGTTGAAACAATAGCTCCCATGTCATAAACATAGTCGCACCCAAGAAGTAAATTGTAATCTAAAGGGCCTGGGACTACCATCACATTGATATAAACAATTTTTCCTCCCAAATTAATAGGCAACTGAGGAATAATCCCTAATGGTTGACTGGTTTCTCTCTTAAAAGCCAACAAGTTATGGGTAACAGGAACAAGCGACAGTGAATCGAGTGCTTGCCAAGCAGTTGACAAAAGGATAATCATAGATGCACCTTCATCTATAATAGTTTTAGATACAATCATATTACAAACCTGTGCTATGATCTGGAAAGGCACATAAGAAGGAAGATGGAATCTTGCAAGTCGGTTCCAATCAAAGGAAGTGACTAGACTACTTGGAGGGGGTACTGTAAGAACGAGAGAATTATCCCCTTGAGTTAACAGAATGAGAGGATTTTCCTCATGTCTTGATGGAACAGGAGGGTTGCCTCCAAGTTCATTGGAATCTGAAGAAACGAAAAGAACCTGAGTGGTATCATATTCCTCTCTTCAAGAAAGGTATGATTAACTGAAGGTGAAATCAAGTCAACTGTTTCCTTGACCTATGATGGGTCAGGTGTAGACTCGTGGGATTCACATTCAGAGAGAGTGGGTTTGATCGACAGTTGATTTTGGTCAGTCACTTCATCAACTAGTGAAGGATTAAGGGAGAGTCTCCTGTAACCAGATGGAAGTCGTTGTGGAGAAACAGGATGGTTATCCAACACTTTTTGGGCTTCGTCCAGATAGGGACAAAGGCGAATTAGTTGATTCCCTTCACATAACCTACAAGGAAACTTAACTTTACCCTTCTTTCCATGAACTTTACTACCACTAGTTGATGTCGTGTCACCAACATGATCTCAAGAAGTTGATGACACAGGATGATGTGAACGTGAAGACCATTCTTCTAATATTTGAGGAATGTCAGGACAATTTTGAAGGAGATGTTCTCCCATACAAAATTTGCATGATATCGAACTTTGTGAGGCTTATCTGACGATTTCTCATCAGAAGTTGCATTCAAAGCAATGGTTTCTTGGTTAACCCCTTGCTAAATTTTCTTCTTCTTCTTAGACACCTGGTTACTAGTACCAATACTTTCACCAGGCGAAGAGGAGGAAGGGGAGGAAGAAACAGCCAAGGAAGAAGGCAAAGGGTCAAGTTTAGGATCAACTGGAGGTTGATTTTGTCCAGTTGGAAGAGTACTCGATTACAGATAAATCATGACATTTTGAACCAAGGAGGTTGAAAACAATCGTAAGTCCTAGAAGGGACAATGTTGCCATATAAGGAGCACCAATACTTCCGAATGGAGGAAAAGGACTACGATTCCCATCAAAAGGAATTCCTTCATCAGTGGACTCTGAATTTGTCGCCATATTTCTCAACCTAAGATCAACTAAGGAGTGAGCGTGGAGGATTTTATCCGTAGTCAATTAAATTTATTTTAATAAAAATAATATAACAAAACAAAATAGGGATGATCTAGGAAAAATGATTACCAAGCAAGTGTGAACTGCATAATACCTCCTGGCGAACCAAGAAGTACAGGTAGGCAATCTCCCAGAATGCTGTGTTTGGTGTATCACAAGGTACAAGGCAGTTGACTCGGCTCCCTAAGGATGGATAACAACCTAGTGTTGTCCTCCCATATATACCCAAAAGTATGTGGAGGCTCAATCCGTATTAGCATTGTCTAATGCTAAACCGGATAGTGAGATCCTTCACATATACTTTACGTACTGTAACGCCGCCTTATCTACCCAAAGGTATGTGGATGAGCTACGATATACTCACGTACATGGAATGAGGTATCACACTCAGGATGTATCACAGACAAGTTAGCGACAACTGCTATGTTTTACGATGCCAAAACACGTCTCTAGCCTAGAACCTATAAATGTTTTGCGTTAGGTGACAATGCTCCATTAGGTTAATTCATATGAATTTTAAGTTGATCTTCTTAACAATTTTCCTTTCAAGGTTCACCACGTGATGTATGTTTGAAATTCCTAGAATTCAACTAATATGACAAGCATTCTTTCCATTCAATTTAACAACGAAAACCTTATCTAATAGGGATAGAGAAATCATATTCTTTTAATCAAAGAGAAAAGAGCACAATCTAATGCAATTTCCCTAAAATATTCCTATGAGCACACACAAACTTTTTCAATGCACAATGCAAGTTTTTCTTTTCAATTCCCTTAATGTTATGATGAACAAAAGGAAACTAATGCACATACAATCAACCAATCTTTTTGTAAGAACGAAGACTTTACGACAATTCCATTTCGAAATAAATGAAGACTTTTACGACACTTTCTTTTGAACAAAGATTAATCGACTATAATCTAACTTTGGCAATGGAATGATAATGATAAAGAAATAATTTAAGAAACATTCATCAATCAAGCCAAATTAGGGCTAGAAAGAGGAAATATAAGTTGATTTTAGAGATACTACAATCATTGATTTTTCAGCAAGCATAAACAGGAGGAAATTTGGAGAAAAGAAAAACCAATCCAAAGGTGAAAATTTTCCCTAAGGTGGATCAACGCAGATCAAAGAGGGCCTAACTGCACTGCAGAGCAATGTCTCTCACTCAAGGGTGCTCTGCAGAGCACTGTCTCCTGACCAAGCCTGCGCTGATTCCTGAGAGGCCACTCAAGAGTCATCTAACCTAATTTTTTTGACCAAAAATCACTTCAACAAGGCTGAAATAAATCAATGAAAGCAAGTAAGGTCTGCTAGGGTGTCTTAGGATGTGGATACGCTACTTGGAACAATAATCGTTCCCCAATATGGTCGCCAATTTGTTATGAATAATTTGCTATCTACGGATAAATACTAATTCCCTAGATAGTAGCTATATCTAGAACAACAGTTTAAAGCACCTTAACCTTATTCTATAAACAATAGATAAGACAAAGAAAATGAGAGGGCCTACTTGGACTTTCACTTTCCTCTTTCTCCTTTGTATCGGTCTCGTCGCTCCTTCCCATACTTAACACGATTGAGACGTACATATAAACATAAACAAAGGACAAAGAACCAATCAGAGCAAAAGATATATTGATTACAAGTAAATGAAATCAGATACATTCACACATATAAGCATCATATATCAAGATAAGCATATGGAAAAAGGTGCAAATACTTTATTGAATAGAAGGAAGAACCACAACCATGAAGCTTGATTTGAAGTCACTCCTCCAACTTTGGTTCCATCCACATCACATCATAAGCATGAAAATCTGGCAGTGTAACGACACTTACAATAGTCTCAATTCTCAAACTAACATTATCTCCTTACAATCATCAAAGACCAGCCCTTGACCACTTAGATGAGTGCTCAATTTATAGGAAGATGGAGAAGGTTATGTCATAAATGGGGGTATGGAATGGCCTTCCATACTTAGAATTAGTTCCATGGAGGAAGGGATGAGAGGATAGGATGCATCTTAACTCATTCCTCATCCATTTTCAAGCTCATAAGAGTTGATAAGTGAGGGAAACTTCTAGAAGACTCCAAGAGATAATAATATTCCCCAAATCCTATGTGAATTTCGCTCAATCTCACCCAACGCAGGTCAAAGAGGGCTAAGTGCTTTGCAGAGCACCCTGGCATGGACTTGCTTGCTTTGCAGTGCACCCTTACATGGGCCTACCTATTTTGGTCCCTTTAGAGATCATTTCAAGATGTCTTCAAGTCATGAAACTGTCTAGGAAGGAGGCATTCAAAAGGTTGACTTGTTTAGGGCATGTTGCAACTGAATTTAGGGTTTGATGAGCCCTAAAACATTGATCTGGATTATGGGAGTGATATGCCCAAATGGATCTGTAACACTAAACTCTTGTGGGCACGAGACTGTGGGGTGGCCTCATATTTACAAGACCGATCCAGAATTCAACATCACATACTAGACACTCTTGGAAGGTAAGAAATTTTAAAATTTTCACCTCTAGGATGCACTATTATAGCACCTGAGACACATTTGTTTTCCTACAAGTGAGCGCCTTAAGATGATTTGGGAGCGCACTATAGTTGGGTCACTAGACATTTCGGGGTAGAGAAAATTGTGGCATTGCTTGCGCCTTCAAATTGACCATCAAGAAGCAAGGTCTATATACTCATCTGCATACTCCTAGTCAACCTTGGGAATCCATCTCCATGGATTACATGTCGTGCCTTCCTTCTACTAAGGATGGAAAAGGCTGAGTTTTCGTGTCATCAACAGATTCTCTAAGATAGTCTCCATGCACATGGGATGAGAACCTCCCCTTTGTCCATCACAACTACAACAGATCTGTCCATAGCTTAACTAGCCATAGCCCCTTTCAGGTGGGGTTGAGATTCTAGCCACTATGGCCCATTGATGTGGCCATACCATTTGCAACTACTCAAGTATATTCAAATTATGTCTAGCCTAGAGCTGATACGACTAACAACTTCATTGATCTCATTCAACACATTTGACATTAGGTCCATGACATATTGGATAGAGCTAATGCTAAGTACAAGAAGCATCATGATCAACATTGGGTGCCACACAAGTTATAGGTGGGTGACAAAGTTTGGTTACATTTGCAGAAGGAGCGCCTCGCTAGGCCCCACCGCAATATTTTCCCACTTTGATATGGGTTTTACACCATCAATAAGGCTATAGGGGAGAATGATTTGAAGCTTAGCATTCCACAATTCCTTGGCCTGCACCCAGTGTTCAACGTGGATTGCCTTCAATCATCCTTTCAACCATTACTAGACACATTAGACATTGCAGAACAACTCACACCAATAGAGTTAAATATACACTGCATGGAATAGGCCATAACTTATCAGATCATGGACACCTAGATCAAGAACAATCACCAGCAGAAGATCCAACTGTATCAGATTGTCAAATTTAGCCAACTCTTGTACCAAGGCAAGTCACTCACCTGGGACCAAGTTCAGTAGAAGTTTCCCCATCTCATGGAGGCACTCAACTAATGGGGATCATTGCTTCCTAAGGGGGGGGGGGGGGGAACTGATCCATATGGATATTGGTAGCCACCCACCTTTTCCACTTGGACCCCCACCATTGTTTCTTTTCATTTTCCTTAATTGTAGCAAAACTTACTATTTTTAGTATTTTTTTCAGATCCTAAAATTTTGGAGCCATTTTGAGGGACTAAAATATATTTTTAGGGAAATCAGAGAGACCAAAAAAGTCCCAAAACAATGTAGTTGTTTGTTTTCATCCTCCTCTTCAAGATGTTCAAAACGAGGTATTATGATAGCCAAACAGAGATCATATGCCAAAGGTGGAACGTTGGGAGTTTGATGTACCAATTTACCCAAATGGGGCGCAAACTTTTGGTGCTTCATCTCCTAGGGTTAGATTTTTTGATGTTTAGGGTTTTCCATTATTTCTGAATAATAAATTTTCCTTTGAACCTCATTGTAACATAGTTCAGAGGGATGTAGTTGCCACATCTCTTCTTAGAGATAAGCTACCATTGCCCAAGCTAGTTATTTTCATTTCTGTATGTAAGCATATTTCAGTTCTTTGATATTAATGAAATGAAGTTTTATTTCTGTGACATCTCTCTGTAAATGGGTATTTCTGTATTTTTTGCATTGCTGCATAATTTCGGATCACATGAGGATTTATAAACTTCTCACATGTTTTCCATAATGTTGGAGCTGGTACAAGAGCATGGAAGAATCGTTGATATGCGATATTGATATTTGTGACCCATGTATAGTCCAACCTATGAAGAAACAAGGTCTTTATTAACCGTAATAGCAGGAACTCCTTTCTGAGATAACTAGCCATTGTTTTACCTTTAAGGGTGGAAATTTTCTCATGGGAGGAATCTACCCTTCTCTTTGCCTCCACTAACATTTGGTTGTATTGTGTCCATGGGATTAGCATTCTCATAAGATTCCAGTAGCTAGGCAACCCTACCTTGACTCTTTCATCAAAATATACATGGAAAACATCCAGATCTTTCTGTACCACCCTTAGGCATTCCTTAACTTTGACTCTGGCCTCCTCCTTCTGAACAAGTTTAGAGATCTCCATGATAGAATACACTCTATCTACTACATCAACTGGCCTCAAATAATTGATTGGCCTTTCATTAAAAAATTGGATGAACTTCTTGGCAATATGGGAGTTCTTTTCCCCATCTTATTTGGTAGAAAGGATGAAAAACTCATAATTATTGATCACAATTTTCTATTCATCCATCAGAGTTACGTAATCCCAGTTGCTTTTCATTTCTATTATGATTTCATCCCAGAAAAGTTGTTTGGCCTATAGGAGAGACATGTTTCCTTTCAACTTTCCTTTTAGCTCAGTAATCTCTTGGTTTGTTGCCTGTAAGTTATTACCAATTATGTCTGCATTGGTCCTGGCCATATCAAGTTGTTTTTATTTTTGTCCTAGGTTCCTCTAGGCCTTGTCTAAATCCTTCTGCAATTTCTTAAGGTCCCCTTCGGAGAGTTAGGTGAGGGTATTGGTGAGATGCTATGTGGGATTTTGGGGATTTTCAGGCATAATCATTGCACAAATGTGTGTGTCTACTCAACTGAAGTTTTTTTCCTTCTGCTTAGGGGCTATTATCTCATTGTTCCTTTCTATCAGCTCTTTGGCCAGGATTTCTTTCTCTTCTTCCACCTATGCATGTTCCTTAGATTGCACATGTTCAATGTGTGGCATCTCTAGTTTTTGCCTTAGCTCTTGTATCTCTGCTTGTGAACTTTAGGGGAGGGCTTCAAATACATCTTTATCTTCTAGATTTACCCCCAACTTCACAATCAATTCCTTGAAACTTTCATTCTGCATGTGTAGAGCTTTAGAGTTAGCTCTCTCCTATTTCAACCTTGTCGTTGCTTTCTCTAGTAGCTTCTCAGCCTTGCTGACGGTCATTACATTTATATTGAGTTCACTATACATCATTTCCCCCACTTATCTTCAGAAGTTAATCATGTCCAGAAGAGGGAAACTGGTCAACTCTAAGGAAACATCTATGGCCTTGAATTGAGATTCCAAAGGAAATCACTATGCTAGTGGGTGCTACAGGGAGAACTTCATTTGATTTCTTTATATTTCCATGGCAGCTAGAGTCTGGTTTGATAAAGGATTGAGTGAGATGCCATTTGCTTTTGTATCTCCTCCCTTACCTTCTTGCTTCTTTCTTCAATGACCTTTCCAATATGCCAGCTTGGTTTAGTAACAATAGCACTTCCTTTGGAACTTAGAACAGCTACCTCTGTAGAGGATGAGGTAGTAGTCTGTAATAGATCTTCCAAGGTGATCTGGAAGCCTAGTTGATCTGGTCTTGTCTCTACCAACCTGATCTCAATTTATTCTTCCTCTATCTCTTAGGTTTTTTCCCTTTTGCTCGGGTGTACATCTTCCATCTCGACATCTTCAGCTTGGTCAACGGTCCTTTTTTGTGCCTTGTATTTCGATGCTTGAGTCTTGATATCCATCTCTATATTAATATGCCACAAATCAAAGTTAGATTTCCATTTGATATCAAGCCTATACTAATGTTCATAAGTCGAAGCCTTTATGCTCTCTCTTCTCTTGGCAATGACACCATGAGGATCATAATGCCATACCTCCCCTATGTTAAAATTCATCTGCCTGATTAATTCCTCAACTACCATATGGGCCTTCCTGGAATTAATAATAAAAGGTCCCATAGGCTTGCCCAATTTAAACATATATCCCTTCTTAGCTGGGATAGAGTGCACTTGGTCTACATTCAGGCTATGTCTAATGAATTCAAGGGCGAAAATCCTCATGGGCATAAACACAGGTAAGTGGTAAGGTGGAAGCTCACACCCATAGACCCTGATTTCTGTGAAGTCCTCAAATAGGTACGGGTCCCCACCCTAGCATCCTTGCTGAGCTGGAGGATTGATTTTTTCTAAGGGAGAAATTTGGGAAGGGAAACACCATGAATTATTTTGCAGGTAATGGACATGTAGGAGGATATAAATTGGGAATAACCCTTAGGTTCTTGCCTTTTCCTAGAAACAACATCCCATCCGAAAGAAAAAACTTCCTTGTTTATTGGAAGCCACCAAACTAAGGCCCAGGGACTCAAATTCATCCACATGATTGTACAAAAAACAAAAAGAAAAAAAAGAGTAATAACTTAAATAGGAGGTTGTGAAGAAATGGAGTAGCTAGAATCTTATGGCCTCTGCTAGACAAGTAGGGATATAAACCAAATGGCTAGGCTGCTCCATTTTCCTTAGAAACCCTAGAGAGGATTTTGAGGCTATATTTGCATCATCATCCCTAAACATATGACCAATTAAGGACAAGATAGGATGAATAGGCTCTCCAAAGAGGGTTATAGGGAAATTGTCACCAATAGGTAGAGATTGTAGGCCAGGGGCTAGGACCATTTGCAGAAAGGATTGCTGCTCATCAACTTGAAGGGTTGTGTAGTGGTAAACCAATGTGGTTTCAAAGAACTATTGGGGTTCAAAGGAGCTTGGGTAAATTAGGGAGTTTTGAATTATCTCTAGCGTGACTTCAAGGATTTTGACCCCAGTTGAGGAGACAAAACAAATTTTCTCATCTATATATGTTGCTTCTAACTAGGAGAAAAATTTAGGAAAATGGTGCACTAAGGGTGCAATCTGGTAGTATAGGCCTGAGTCGACCATCTGAAATGGGTCTTCCCTTGTTACATGGCTACCATACAGGTTAAATCGTAGGTCTTCAAGGTGTTAAGCACTAGAGAGGTCCACAATTTGTACCTCATTGTCCATGAGATGCTCGACACTGGAGGAGGGTAGTGCCTCATGGGTTTTAGGGGGCTTAAGGGCCGCCTTCTTCATTTTCCAATGAATAATCAAATCAATTGTAGGTGGAAGGACTGATCGATTACCTGCTTTCCTTCGAGAATATAAAAATGACGTTGGAGGGGGTGCTTCGGACTGGGTGAATGGCTAGATGATGTTTGCAGAAAAATGAGAGGTAAAGACGTTTATATCAGGAAATAGTTTGAAAACTTTGAAAATTCTAGGCAAGAAGGGTTTTTATAGGCAGAGGGGGGCCAACGGTCAGCTAACGTTGGGGGATATCATGGGAGGACATGTGGCAGAAGTGGATTGGGTGGTGATAAGCGATAGGTGGACGAGAGTGGGAGGAGGGTGGAGTTGTTACCCTTTTGTTTTGAATTTCCCTCTTGCTTGAATGGTTCCAACATACTAATCGTTGTAGTGGGTGGTTCCCACCATCCTCCAGTGGGTAGTAGGGCGAGATGCTAGATCCATTAGTAACCCCCTGGAATTAATCTGATTCGTTGGATCGACAGGCCCGCCGATTTGACTTGTCAACTCCAGGGGATAGCGCTTGCTTATGACCCATGCAGGTTACCCACCCCCCCTTCCCGCCCCTGAAATGTTGTTGGGGGTTGGTCGGGCATGAAAAAGCAGTGATCCATCCATTAACCTGCTTAGACTTTAACCATACGGGAAATTATGCATCGATTTTCATTTTAGCCGAATGTGCTTACTTGGTGGGGGGCTCCATGAGCATGGATTTGAATTTTGGAACATCCGCCATAAGACTAGGGCCTGTAAATTTGCCCCCATCTATGATTTAATTTATTTTTTTAGCCATGGATCTTCAAATTGACGTCTCACTTTCCTCTCTCTACACAAATGCTAGTGGGAAACAACATTGGCTCCAACTAGGGACAATGTATTGTATACAATGCATTGAGAACCTACAGATTAGTGGCTCACTACTATTTACAATGGATGAGAGTGGACTTCTTCAGTTTTTGGAAGTAAGTCTTGAGGAACCTCCCATTCACTGGCATCTCAAGCACTTCACCATCTAAATTCTCTAGAAAGAAGGCATTATTCTCTTTTACTTCAGCAACCTTGAAAGGTCCAAACCAAATCTGGTCAAAATTACCATGTTTTCCTTTTTCTTCCCTTCTAACATCCCATCTAAGCACTAAATCACCTGGTTGTAGATACATGTATTTTCCCTTTCTGTCAAATAGGGACTTCATTTTTTCCTGGTAACTGATCAAACTTTGATTCACTTGTTCTCTTCTCTCTTGAAGTTCTTCCAACTGATTAATCCTTCTAGTCAGGGTATTTGTTTCCTCCTCAACATCTTGTAAGAATTTAGATACTGGCATAACTAACTACATGGGGAAGATTGTAGCCTTCCCATAAAACAACTCAAAATGGGACTTCACGATGGATCTCGTAGTGGTAACCCTATTGGCCCACAGGGAAAATTTAAGTTGTGAATCCAGTTCTTCTGATTTTCTAATATTGTTTTCTTCAAAATCCTTACCAAGGTTTTATTTGAAGATTAAACCAATCCATTTCCTTTTGGATAATAGGTGGTAGAATGGCCAACTATGATGTTATATTTTTGGTAAAAATCAATAAATTTGGCTGACTTGAAACCTGATAATTGTCAGTGACAATCTTCTTGGGGTAGCCAAACTTTGCAAGGATGTTTTCCTCCATGAACTTAATGACTACAACATCCATTTCATTTCTGGCAGGGGCCACTTCTACACACTTGATGAAGTAATCTGTAGATTAGAGTATCCACTTGTGATGACCGTTGAAAGATGGATTTATTTCCCCAATGAAGTCTAACCCCCAATTCCTGAAAGGTTCTTCAATGAAAACAAGAATTAAAGGAAAGGGTTCTAATTTCTACTTTTCTGCAAACATTTGGCACTTCTCATAGGCTTGAACATAGGCATGCACCTCACCAAAGAGTTTGGGCCATTAAAAGCATGCATTGAGGATTTTGTGGGTTGTATCTCTCCATCTGTAATGTTCTCCATAGACACAATTATGGAATTCATCAATCACCTTGTGGATTTCTTCTTCAACTAACTATAGGAGTAAAATCCCCATTGGGTCCTTCCAATACAGTTGGCCATTTGAGATAGAAAATTTCTGGCCTTGTAGCCTTAGGACCCCGTACTTAATTTTTTCAAAGTTCACTAGTCACCCCAAAAATAGTAGATAGTGGACAATATGTTTATATCAGTGGGACACAATGTATTTGATTTGAATTTTCTAGGTTGAGGTTTCAATCCCTTACTGTTGCTACAATTTTTCACTTTCCCCATCATTTCGAGCCAGCATGTTTATGTTCAATGCTTAGCAATTTTCTTGAGACTAAATTTTAGCTAGCCCTTGCCCCTTGATCATCTTGGTAGGTTTAATATCCATATCATACTTCTATATTTTAGCAATCCATTTGCCACTTTTTTCCTCTCTATCACCTTGAACCAGGATGTCCTTCACAACAATTTTAGGAACATAGGCAATTACATTTGATTGCAGGACAGAGATTATGAAAGCCTTCAGTGCTTTGACCAAGGCATAGGCCCGTTTCTCCAAAATATTGTATTTTAGGTCAGCATATCTTAGCACCTAACTGAAAAATGCAATTGGTTTCTCGTGCCCTTCATCATTTTTATGTAGTAAAGAAGTAGCCATTGTGTGACGAGAAGCAAAAGAAAAAATGAAAAATGGTTTTAAATAATATGGCTGACTAATTCAGGAGCTTCTACGAAGGCCTTTCTTATTCTGGAAAATGATTCCCGAGCTTTTGAAGTCCACTTCACTTCTTTATCCTTCTTCAACATCTCAGTAATATCCTTGACTATCTCAACATATTTTGGTATGAACCTCTTTAGAAAGTTGATTCTACCCAAGAAAACATGCATTTTTTCTAATTTCCGGGCAATGGAATGTTGTTGATGGCTTCCACCCTTCTAGGATCAATCTTCACCTCTTCCTTTGCCACAATGTACCCTAGAAATTTTCCCTGACTTAGAGCAAACCAAGATTTCTTGGGATTTAAAGACAACCCATACTTTCTACAATTTTTGAAAAATGAACCTTAGATGTTCAATGTGATATTCATCTTTTTTCTTTTTAAATGATGTCATCTAGGTAAATTTCGACAAATTTGTCTTCTTATCCCACAAATGACATATCCATGGCTCTCTGAAAAGTGACTCCTGCATTTATGAGGCCAAAAGGCATTCTGGCATACATAAATGTTACCCAGGGCATGGTGAAATCAGTTTTCTTGTGATCTTTAGGGTGGATATCCTATTTATTATCTAGAAAAACCATCCATCATAGGCATCTAGGCTGAACCTACCACCCCTTTTGTAGAATGTAGTCCATTTGAGGCAGCGGGTAATTGTCTTTCAATGAAGCCTTGTTCGAATTTCTAAAGTCAACACATAAACTTATTTCCATATTCTTCTTCCTAACATGGATTAATTTTGCCACCTAGTCTGAATATCTCAAAGGCACAATTATTTTGGCATGGAGCAACTTCTTTACCTCTTTTTTAATTGATGGGAGTAACAAAGGATTAATTTGCCTGAGCTTCTGTTTATATGGTTTCACCCCACCCTTTAAAGGTATCTTATGTTGAATGATATTATTATCAAATGTTTTTAGATCATCATAAGACTAAGAAAACACATCCATATAATATTTAAAATGGTCCAGATACTTCTTCTTGTACTCATCAGGCACTCCTTTTTCCAATTTTATCACCCTGGGGTCTTGGTTTGTATGAACGTTGCAATATTCAACTTGTTCTTCTAGCTCTTGCTCAATAGGTTTGGAAGCCACATCATTTGGGTTAAACAACATTTCTAATGGGACCAATCCCCTGGGGATGGTGTTTCCCTTCAATTGCAAAATCTTGTGTCCAACAATAGTTTCTCCCCAACTGACTTGTTATTCATCTATTACTTCCGCATCTTCCTAGTCAATCACAGAGTTATAAAACTTCCCAATAACCTCCATGAAGTGTTTAATTTTTTCCTCATATTTAAACACCTACCAATGTTTGATATTTTCTGGCACTACGGGTCTGTACCTAACTTAAACTCCATATATTAGTAATGGGTTTTGATGAGGCTTGAAGTTACTAGTAGCTACAACCAATGAGTCAACCATCCAATTTTTATCTTTGGGCAGAAATTGGATATTGAAGGCTAAGAAGAAATTATCAATCATGTCCCATACCTCATTTGGATAAGCCTCCAATCTTGTATGTTTAGCTTGGCAATGATTTCTTATTTGCTTCACCACAAACTCTGAGTGTCCAAACACCATGAAGCATCCAATGTTGAGATTCTTGGCATCTTGCAGTCCTAACAACAAAGCTTCATACTCAGGGACTTGGCTTCAAACTCTAGTTTGAATGAAAGATGATTTGGGCTGCCTTCTGGAGACACCAACAACACACTTACCCCATTTCCTTCCTTGGAATAAGCACCATCAAAGTATAGTTTCCCTGCTTTATTACATTTTAGTGATTATTTTTTTAGCTGGAAAAAACACTCCACCTATGATTCATCCAGGAGTAGATCATTTTCCTCTAACAACAGATAGGAGAAATATTTCTCCTTACTAAACACAGGAGCATTGTTTGAATATTCATCTCTTGTAACTGTATTTACAAATCTAGATTCTCTATATAGTCGTATTTCTTCCCCATTGAACACATGGATGGTAGCATATGTTAAATATAGTTTGATAGATCCTCCAATATTAAACCCCCATGACCTAGATACAAGCATACCAAACCTTGCAGGGATATCAGCAACCATCATGTCCATTACTACACTTTTTATAGGAATCTAAGCCAAATTTACCACCAAATATTTAATCATCCCCAAATAGTTTACTCTCATGGAATCAAAAGAGGTGACAGGTCCTTATATGATTTTGTTATTTGCAACCCCAATTGTTCCATCAAAGACAATGGCATCAGATTGTGAGAAGCTTCTGAGTCAAGCATACATTTATGTAAAAGAAGTTCACGAATCACCAAAATAACATAGAAAGGGGTAGTGGAAGAGTCTTTCTCCCTGACACGAGGTTCAAATACAACCATGGGCCTTTGTTCTTGGAGGTTTAGGCTATCTTCCATGGGAGTTGTGGTAGGTGGACACATGAACTAAGATACTTGATCTTTGTAATTTGGTTGTTTCAACAATTCAGATAGAGGAACAAATATTTTGACCTTCTCCAACTATTTTTGAATATTAAAGGCAAAGGGAGTCCTTTCGGCCGTGGCAACCTCAGTGTGATCTTTCCCTATATCACAGACAAGTTTTTATGGTAAGGGAAACTTCTCTTTTTTAGAAACTTTAGAGTTGTGAGGAATGGGATCTAGGGACACTTTTTTTATTGGCGAGATTTGGTCCAGAGGCTTCTTTCCCTTTTCAATTGATTTGGGAGAATTTGAGGGAGGGGGATCATCATTTTGATCCTGCATTCTTGACATTTTCTTGGAGGATATGAGGTCATAATTTTTGTGTAACTTATCTTGCATGAAGTGAGGAAATTATCTACAATAAATGTCAATATCACCATCATCTAGAGGAGCATCAACCTCATCTCCTCCTTCCTCGTGTGCTTCAATTTCATATTCCTCCTCAGAGAGAGAGGAGAACTGGTTTTCTTGAATTTCCATGGTCTCTTCAACATGCTCCTTTGGATCATCTTCCAAATACAAAGGAGGCTGAATGTGGTATTGTTGATCTTTTCTTTCCCTTTGCAAGAGTTGTAAAGGTGGTCTTCTATAATGGGGATTAAAATTTCGATTAGGAGTTGGTTGACTCTATCTAAGAGGGTTTTTGTTTTCTAATTCTAGTTTTACAAGATTTTTAGATAAATTTCTTATCAGTTTATTCATCTCCTCAAGCTTCTATTCTTGGGTTTCCTTCCCATGGCTTGAAGAGTTGGCCTACTCCTTTCCTATTCTCCTTTCATCATACTCAGTTTTCCATCTCCATTTCCTAGTGAAGGTGAAATTTGCTTCAACCTCTAAAGCATCTATTTGAACCTCGTCCAGGGTATGGGACTTTATTTCTCTAAGAGTGAATCCAAATTTAGGTTTGAAATCCCCAACAAACACCACTCTAGTAGTAGACTATGGAGTTTTGATTTCAAATGGAAGATTGATCTATAATATGTTAAACCTTTTTATGAATTCTAAAACATGTTCATTATGTTTTTTTTTCATTGCATTGAATTCAGTAAGGATGTACCCATGGTCCCTTTTCTCTCCCCATTTCTACATAAAATAATTCTACATCTCCTCCCAGGTAGTGATTGAGGCATTTGGGAGGGATTTGAACCATTTCCTTGTTTCCCCATCCAACGATTAAACAAAAAGTATCAACACCACATCCAAGTGTTCTACATTTATATTTTCTACAAATGCACAAAATATTTCTATATGTATTTGTGTTGAGATACCATCTTCTTTAGTGAATCTTGGCAAGAACTTAAGATAGTCTTGTGGCATACCATTTAGAGATTGTGGCAAGTCCAGTGGGACATATTTATTTAGGAGAAAACCAGGGACAACCATGTTTTGTAAAAGAGGTGATAAGAGGTTTATCACGGGGCCATGCTAAGGAATGGTCTGAATTGGAGCTAACTTGGGCTGAGTTGGAAGATTATTTACACTTTGTGTTGGATTGTTTATGAGAATGCCTTTAACCTCCCCAGGCTCTGGAAATGTATGAAGTATGAACAGAGGAGAGATAATGGAAGCTTCTTCTATTTTTACTATAGAAGAAAATGGGCCAAATAGTGCACAATGTTCCTCATGATATTCTAAGACTTTGGAGGAACATTCAAGGTAATTTATCACAAACTTTTGAGAGCTAGTTGATTATACTTATGGAAAAGAATTCACAAAAACTGGAGTGACATGGGTTCTTTATTCCAGGCTCTCCTAGATATTATCTTTTAATGGTCAAACACTAGAGGATTCCTTTCATGTGAAGTATCAGAGAGAGTGCGTGGCGTTTTGAAAGCTAGGGTGCTCAAAATAAGACTTAAATAGTGGAGTTTCCAAGGCAAGAGGTTTACAACCCATGCCCCATCTTACACACCTTGTTGAAGGGTGTATAAATGTCGTACCCAGGGAATATTTTATGATTCTTCCCCGGTAATGGTACCAGAAGATGTTGTATCTCCTAGAGACAACCTTTGGGTTGAAAGGAGACTAATGCCTATGAAATATTGATGAGTACTTCAATGATCTACTAATATTTTCTATTACACTCAGTATTTTATTACCTTTAAGATGGAATTGATTCAGAATCTTCCTTAAGAGGAGAACCAAAAGATCGAATGCCAAACATGACTCACAAAAGCATTAATATTTGGCTCTAGTATCCAACATCATATACACATGCAATTCCATAGGTCATTTGTAGTATATTAGATGGAAGAAACAAAGAGGAGAGAAAACCAACACATAGGGCTTAAAACTAAGAATATTGTTCATTGAAGTTCAACATGAGATTTTAATGAAGTTTTGAGATACATGGAGCTCATTTTAAGGATAACAATTCATATAAGTTATAGGCATATTTAATAAATATTGGACCTAGATGAATCCATAATTCCATGAAAAACATACCCAACAGCTACTATTACATGTAATTTGAGAAGAAGAGTGAAAACATATGGAATGAACACAAGAGGAAATACATACTGCACATTTATATGAGCTAGAATCTCCAAAAAATTTATTAATCTTCCACAAAGCATATATTTCTTGGACAACTTGCAGAGCTTCTCCCTTGGAAAACCAAAATTCCAAACCTTTGGTTTGATATCATAAACTATTTATATAGGGATTCTTTCTTGATTTGGTAGTGAATCATCATAACTAATTGACATAGTTTCTCCTGAAATAAAATATTTACATAAATAGAAAATCAAAGTGTCATGATCGACACAATCAATTGCATCCTTAGTCATCATAAGCAAGTTCTTGAGGAAATTTTGTCGGGTTGATGATTTGAAGCACATGAGGATTTAGAAACTGCTCAAACCTTTTCCATAATGTTGGGGCTGGTACAGGAGCATGGAGGAAGCACTCATATGTGATCTTGAGATTCATGATCCCTGTATAGTCCAACCTAGGGTGAAACAAGGTCTTTATCAACCCTAATAGATGGAACTCCTTTCTAAGATAGTTAACTATTTTTTACCTTTAAGGGTGGCAATCTTCTCATGGGAGGAATCTGACTTACTCTTGGCCTCCACTAACATCTGGTTGTATTATGTCAACTGGATTATCATTCTGATAAGATCCTAGTGGCTACGAAACCCTACCCTGACTCTTTCATCAAACTCAACATGGAAAATGTCCACATCTTTCTGTACCACCCTTAAGCATTCCTCATCTTTGACTCTAACCTCCTTCTAAACAACATTAGAGATTTCCATGATAGCAGACACTCTATTTATTACATCAATTGGACTCAACTCACTGATTGGCCTTTCATTCACAAACTAGATGAACTTCTTGGAAATATGGGAGTTATTTTCCCATCTTCTTCGGAATCAAGGATGAGAAACTCATAATCCTTGATCACAAGTTTTTGTCCATCCATTAGAGTTATGTACTCCCCGTTTCTTTTCATTCATGATATGATTTAATTCCAGACAAGTTGTTTGGCCTGCAAGAAAGTCATATTTCCTTTCACCTTGCCTTTTAGCTCAGTAATTTCTTGGTTTGCTTCCTGTATGTTCTTACCAATTATGTCTTCGTTGGTCCTGGTCATCTTAAGATATTTTTCTTTCTGTGCTAGGTTCATCTAGGCAGTGTCCAAATCATTATGAAATTTCTTAAGCTCCCCTTCTGAAATTTTGAGTTCGAGGAGGATCTTGGTGAGTATCTCTGTGGGATTTTGGGGATATTCAAGCATAAGCACTACACAAATGCATGTGTCTATCCTCTGTTGAAGTTTTGAGGCCTGTTGCTTGAGGGCTACTATCTCATTGTTCCTTTCTATCAGCTCTTTGTCCAATGTTTCTTTCTCTTCTTCCACCTATGCAAGTTCCTTAGATTTAACATTTTCACTGCCTCACATCTTCAGTTTATGCCTTAGTTCTTGTATCTATGCTTGTGAACTTGTAGGAGGGCTTAAAATGTAGCTTTGTCTTATGGATTTACCCCCAACTTCACAATTATCTCCTTAAAACTTTCATTCATCATGTGTAGAGATCTAGAGTTAGTTCTCTCAGTTTCAACCTTCTTGTTACTTTCTCTAGTAGCTTCTCAACCTTGCTTATGGCCATTGCATTTCTATTTTTACTATAGAGTATTGCCCCCACTTGTCTGTGGAAGTTAATATTGTCTGGCAGAGGGACACTGGTCAAGTCTAAGGAAATGTCCAGGGCCTTGAACCAAGAGACTGAAGGAAGTGACTGTGCTACTGGGTGATGCAAGGAGAACTTCATGCGATTTCTCTCTAAGTTCATGGCAGCGAGAAGTCTGGTCTGATAAGGGACTGAGTGAGATGTCACTTTTTGTTTCATCTCCTCCCTTACCTTATTATTTCTTTCTTCAATGACCTTTCCAATAGGTCATCTTGGTTCAATAACAATAGAACTTCCTCTAGAACTTAGAAGCTATCTATGAAGAGGATGAGGCAGTAGTATGTAATGGGTATTCCAAGGTCACACTGAATCCTAGTTGATCTGGTCTTATCTCTACCAGCTTGGTCTCAATTTATTCTTCCTCTATCTCTTATTTTTTTTTCCTTTTTTGCTGGGGTGTACATCTTCCATCTTGACATCGCCATCTTGGTCAACGGTCCTTTTCTATGCCTTGTCCTTTGATTCTTGAGTCTCGATCTCCATCTCTGTATTAATAGGCCACAGATCAAATTTATCTTTCCATTCAATCTCACACCTATCCTCATGTTCATAAGTTGAATCCTTTATGCTCTCTTTTCTCTTGGTAATGACACAATGAGGATCATAATGACAAACCTCCCCTGTGTTAAAATTCATTTACCTCAGTAATTCCTCAACTGCCCTATGAGCCTGCCTGGAATTAACAATAAAAGGCCCCACAGGCTTGCCCAATTTAAACATGTATCCCTTCTTATCTGGGACAAAGTGCACTTGGTCTACATTAAGGCTTTGTCTAATGGATTCAAGGAAGAAAATCCTCATGGGCATAAACACAGGTAAGCAGTAAGGAGGAAGCTTACATCCATAGACCCCAATTTCTATGAATTCCTCAAAGAGATATGAGTCCCCCACCCTAGCATCCTTGCTGAGTTGGAGAATTAATTTTTGTTGAGGGAGAACTCTGGGAGTGGAAACACCATGAATGATTTGGTAGGAAATGGCCATGTAGGAGGATATAATCTGGGAATAACCCTCAGGCTCTTTCATTTTCCTAGTAGAAACATCCCATTCATAAACATACTTCCTTTGTTTATTGAATTCCATTCATCCACATGAGTGTACACAAAGAAAATAACAACAATGAGTAATACCTGAAATAAGAGGTGATGGGGAAATGGTGCAGTTGGAATCTTATGGTATCTTCTTCGTAAGCAAGGATATCAAACAAATGGCTAGTTGCATCATTTTCCTTGGAAACCCTAGAGAGGATTTTGAGGCTATATTTGCATCGTCATCCCCAAGTGTATGACCAATTAAGGGTGTAATAGGATGAATAGGCTTTGCAAATAGGGTTTTAGGGAAATTTCAGTAATAGACAAAGATTGTAGGCTAGGGGCCAAGACCATTTGTAGAAATAATTACTCCTCATCAGCTGGAAGGGTTATGTAATGGTAGACCAATGTGGTTTCAGTGAACTGTTGGGGTTCAGATGAGCTTGGATAAACTAGGACCTTTCGAATTATCTCTAGGGTCACCTCAAGTATTTTTACCCTGGTTGAAGAGAGAAAATATTTTTTCTCATCTATATATGTTGTTGCTAGCTAGGAGACAATATTAGAAAAACCGTGCATTAAACGTGCAATCTAATAGTATAGGCCTGAGTCAACCACCCTAAATGAGTTTTCCCCTCTGACGTGGCTACCATATAGGTTGAATCGTAAGTTTGCAAGGTGGTAAGCACTAGAGGGGTTCGAAATTTGTGTCCATGAGATGCTCGACACTGGATGAGGGTTTAACTTCATGGGTTTTAGGGGGCTTAGGGGTCGCTTTATTCATTTTCCAACGAATAATCAAATGAATTTGTAGGTGGAAGGACTGATTAGTTACCTATTTTCCCTAGAGAAGCTGAAAACAACGTTGGAGGGGGTGTTTCGGACTAGATGAACGATTGAACAAAATTTTCATAACAAATAGAAGGCAGGAGGCATTTTTACTGGGAAGCAGTTTGAAAATTTGAAATTTTCTAAATAGGAAGGGTTTTTATAAGTGGAGGGGGGTCAATGGTCGACTGAAATAGGGGTGACATCATGGGAGGGCACATGGAAGAAGGGGATTGGGTGGTGACAGTCGACCGGTGGACGAGAGTGGGAGGAGGGTGGAGTTGTTACCATTCTATTTCGAATTTCCCACTCGCTTGAAAAATGACAATAGACTAACCGTTGTGGTGGGTGGTCCCCATCATCCTCTGACAGGTAGGAGGGTGGGACGTCAGATCCATCGGTTACCACCAAAAATTAATTTGGATCGTTAGGCTAGCGAACCCTCCCAGTCGACTTGTCAACTCCGGGGGCTAGCACCTGCTTATCACTCGTGCAAGTTACCCCCTTGACATGTTGTCGGGGTTTTTTTTGGGGGTGAATGGATGGTGAGCAACCCATTAAACTGCTCGGAATTTAACCATATGGGTGCTTATGATCTGATTTTTATTTTAGTCAATTGTGCTTACTTGGTGGGGGGCTCCATGACCATGGATTTGAACATTGGAATGTCTACCATGGCATTAGGGCCTATGAATTCCCCCCATCTCTAACTTAATTGATTTTTTTAGCTAGGGATATTGAATTTGATGTTAGGCCCCTATACTACTAGTGTAACCCCTTATTGTTATTAGTACAACCCACTTATTATATTGATGTACCCATGTAGTGCCCATATTGTTACTATTTGCCCACATATAA
>APFE030604049.1:40470-64674 GCA_000404065.3 Pinus taeda
TTGTTCATTTATGTAATGTAAAGGAGGTTGCCCCCTCGAAGAGGCTGAATTCTAAGGCGTTGATCTATCTTTTCTATCTTTTCTTGAGCTGGTTTCATAACATTTGACCTCTAAGTTCCCTCTCTCCACACAAATTCTAGAGGGAAACAACAACACACATGCATTCCATCAATACAAGCTAGAGGAATTCATAGGGCTTGTGAACAATAATCACAACTTGAAACAACAACAAAGCGACACTTATTTCTAAGTGTGACTATTGAAACGACACATTACGACACTTAGAATGCAACTTGTGACGGAGGGATCGACTGCAACCATAAAGTGTGCTAAGTTGTAGGAATGTGTCTAGTGCATGTTCTAATGATATATAACACCATTTAATGTGGAAGGGTTGCTAGAGCTACCTCTAGTGATATGTAAAGGTGTGACGCATACAAGAGTGAAAATGATTAAAATTGACACTTGCAATAGTAAGAAATGTGAAAATGACACTTGCAAAATCTTAAGAAATTGAAGGTGATAGATTCCAGAGTGAAGATAACATGAAAATAACACTTGTTAAAGTGAAATCAAGAAAAAGAGACAACGGCAAAAGTGAAAGCAACACTTGTGAAAGCGAAGGTGCACAAAAGAGAGAACTGAGAAAACTCACTGAAATAGATGTAAAATTACAACCAAATTGAGAGAGACTGTCAATAGAGGGTGCGCATTGACTGTCAACTATCTATGGTTGCACAAGAAAAGTGTGTCCATGCATTTATCAAGGATCAAGCATGTGTGAGCAAGTTACTTTGACACTTAGAATTTGAGAAATATACTTGAGTACTTAGCAAAACATCAAAAAATCACAAAGCGACTATGGAAGAACAGATCATAAGATCATGTTGACGGTGTTGGAGCCATCAAAATTCAAGGGGTCTCCCCGATATGTGGTCCCAATTAGACCTCACACCGTTTGGCATAGGAGCCCCATCTAGAATATGCCTCGGTTTCTGGTTTCTTAAATATTTTCCTTGGCTCTAACTATTAGTAAGAGAGGGGGATGCAAATATGCCTTTGAAAATCAAGTGACTGTGCTTGGCGAGTGTTCAGTTGTAAGTGTGCCAAGGTTCTTCTACTACGGAGGGAAAAATAAAGTGAGCCTCTAAGAGAGAGGTAATAGTAACAACCTAGAAGAGGCACATGTAACCAAGAAGGATCTATCTTAACATCCAGCAGAATAGTCCACAAAGATGCCATGGTCAATATAGCCAATAAACAAGAGAGATTTGTCTAATATCCAATGGAATATTCCACAAGGATGTGATAGAGATAGTAACCATTACAACACATTCTCAATATGATAAGTACTAAAATAACCAAAATAGTTCAACTACTTTAGCACAAATGAATGCAAACATGAATTATAAACATCCACGGAATAGTCTTACAAATATTCATAATCCATGCATGAAGAACATGTTGGCCATGAGGCTTCTTATATTAAGTAAAATTTCCAAGACACACGTAAAAAATGAACACCACTATCTCTAATAGTGGAGCATTGGAGCCACTCTTTTCTCCCCAAAAGAACTAGCTTGTCTCTCTAATGCCTTGTGGGAGAAGCCAAGGTGAAAAGTCCTTTGCTCATACAATAAGGGTGTATATATAACTTGAAGTGATGTTTCACCTTCCTTGTGACTCTTTGACTTCCCTCATGACTCTTCGACTTCATATGAATTTTTGCCTTTACATGACTCTTCATATTCTGAATGTGTCCTTTGGACTTCCACTTTACAATACATTTTGAATAGATAATTACATAACCCACAACGATGATGTGGCATATGAAAACTCACGACATGACACGACATGACACTACTGAAATGGAATACTTGATGATATGGCAATGTCAAGCCATTTTTGTTGTTTCTTGCTACATGTATTCTTCGAGGATGCTCTTCTACCCACCTCCTTATGGCTTAGAGGTAAGGATTCTTCAATGATATCAACTCTTGATCTATGCTCACAAACTGGTGTCCCTTTTGTCTTCTCTTGATTGATCATCTTGCATAATCAACTACATAGGTGTATTCCCACATGTTTCCCTCCTCCATATCCTTCTTCATCATCCTTTCATGGTACGATAGAGTACCTGCATCTAAAATTCACTCATGACGAGATGTCATCAGTCTAATAAAACCCCTAGTCTAAGATTCCACATGTTGATCCACTATCTGAGTCAGAACTAGATTGTAGGCTAAGAGAGAGGCTTAGTGAGTACGTAATTGCACATTTCAAGAGCTCATGGGTGAAGCTTGTGCCTTAAGGTAGAGAAATGTGCAGTCCAGGCTAGACTAGGGAAGGAAACTACGCAGTCTAGGAGGTTAGTGTGACAGGCTGAAGGGATGGGCACTGGTTCATCCCATTGTGTAGTTCTTGGAGGCAAAGGAGGTTGGGTGACTGCGAAATTATGCAGATCAAGAGCTCAAGGGATAACCTTGAGCTTAGATACTACGTAATGCATAGTCGAGGCCATGCTAGAGTGTTGAATTACACAATTCTAGGTGTCAAGGTCTGGGCTTGAGCATTGGAACTACGCAGTGTGCAATTCTAGGAGGAAGAACTACTTATTGTGTTGTGGCAAGGGACAAGGCAACATCTTGAGGGTTGGAATTGCACAATGCACAATTGGGGAAGCTCGAATGAGGCCAAGTGAATTGATGTGATCAATGAAATGACTTGACTGTGACCACACTTAAACACTTTATGACACAAAAACATAGATCATCCGTGACACATTTCCCTCAATGCAACAATTTTATGATGACTTGCGACAAGTGTGACAACAAAGGTACACTTTTGACGACCATGATGACACTTCTGTGAAAGTTCTTAAAATGTTGGGATTGAGTGCAACAGATGTTTACATGGTTAGATAAACTCATTCACACAAGGATAAACCTTTTAAAACACCAAAAAAACTTCTACACATTATGTGACAGCTAACATGCAAAAGATGACATTTTTCCCTTTTTGCAAAAAGGACCAAAACACTTAAAGAAAACACATGGGATAGGCTTCAATGTTTGTGAGGACAACATGCAAGACCAAGGTAGGATCCAAAATTTGGTGTAGAAAATTTTTTTGGAGGGTGTCATAACAACGGCAACACTTGGAGACACACTGGTGGAATTCCAACTTCTTTATCTTGGTCAACTCATTTTTGCAAGGTTTTCAGTTCCTCATGGAGTATTGATTCATTGTGCATATCACTTTAGCTTCCCCACTCACCCTATGAATAAACATGGCCCCCTTTGTGCCTTTTTCAGTTGATCACATGCATAAGATTCATCAATATCACACTTTTTTCGAATTGGAAAGGATAGCGAAGTTCGTGAGCTTTAGAATTTCAGAGTATAGCTTTCCATATTACTGTTGCTCCACTCTCAACAGGCTTTGACTGGGTTGAAGAATCTAGGGAAAAATGGTTATGATAGGATTCTTCTAGGAATGATAACAATTTGTGAAGCACTTTTATTTTTTCTTGTTAGCTTGATATTCTTCTTGTTATCAGTGTATGTTCTTTTACTTCATCAAACTGCTACCAAAATACAAAAGAGAAGAACACAAGATGTTGGCTCTCTGCCAGGGAAAAACCTCTCTCTCTTAGAGAGGAAAACTATTTCTCAAATTTCTCTTATTGAAGCTTCTATTGAACAATTCCAAACCCTAGACCCTTGACAAGAATATCCTCCAAGCGCAAGTCAAGCCCTTTGTTCTCATTCTTCTGGCACTTCGTTCTTCTTTTGAAAACTGATGATAGTCCTTGTTATGCTAGCTCTATAAGAGATACTTCTCCTTGGTCCTTAGTGGACTCTTTCATATATGATTAGAACCTTATCTCTTTCCCAACCGATCTCTTTATTGACATATAGTTGCAGACTTGATATGACAATAGTGCAACCTTATATCTTTACATGTGTGAGAGGATTCCTTATGTGATTGTCCTCTTCCTTCTTCGCTTTAGTGAGCTCCTTATTCACTTGAGTGAGAGGCCTTATAGGCCTATTTATCTAGCCCAAACAATGAGATATGGATAATTGCAATAGAGGTATGCTATAATAGTAGAGAGTCCCTCTATATCTTCGCACATGTGACTGTAGCAGGCCTTAGGACAATCCTCTAAGGCTCGGTATATTTCCTTCTTCCTTCACTGCACTAGAGGCTCCTTTTGATGCTTCTTTTCCACCCTTACCTCATCTTCTTATCTCGCTAATTTCATAGCTGAAATCACTTGTCATTGGAGGATTGGACAACCTCTATATATAGAGTTGTATCCCTCCTTTAGGTCAACTTGAGGTTGACTAGTAGACTTGAGGCTGACTTGACATTTAAACTTTGAATTGCTTGAAGGAATATCTTTGACTCTAATGCATATATATAGAAGGTGTAAGATGCCCTTAAGGGTCTTCAACATTTATTTTGACTCTTTTACCTTCCTATAGCACTTAGACATGTGCTAGACCTATCCAATGTGCTCATAGCATTTGAATACCTACACAAGAGGTAAAAGACACGACAAAGCATAAAAGTGCAACATGCATGATCAAATGTAATCCAAACATTTATGGAAAGTGAACCAGAAATTTTATATATTAAAAAACAAGAGGAAGCATACAACCCAGGCCTTGATGTTGGTAGCCCTCCTTGAGTGATTTTCCAAGTCCAAGCTCAAGATCTCCAAGCACTCCTTCTCCAAGCCAAAGTGAACAGCATGCAAGCACTATCTTAGCATAAGGGTGAAAATAATCAAAGACCAACCATTTGAGAATGGAGGGGGATGAACTTATAAGAAGGGAGAGGGAGTTAGGATCTCACCAAATATAGGGGAAGGTCCTCATCTCAAGGAGGCAGCTCATAAGGATAAGATCAAAGGGTAATATTGGGATAATTCGACCACATCCACAATGAACATCATCCAGCTCGTCATTTTGGAAGCCTATCGATCACGAATCTTCTCCTCCACTTTGGGAAAAATTACCTTTTAGGCTTCAATGTGAGTATCTAGGCAACAACCGCAGTGGTAGTGCAAGGCTCATATGATTCAAGCTACCATCAACATGAGAGGGTCGTGTCACAGTTGCGTTGACCCACAAATTAGGGTTTTGAGCTCATTTTTCTCAGGAAAGGCTCGAGGAAATTTTTGATTAGTCCTTCAGGGAGGATCTTGATTGCATAACAGGATGGGTACACTGCATAGTTTCCAAGGTTTTGGAATTCTGGGGTATGACATAGGGAAGTGTTGGAGCTGTGAAAAAATATTGTGTAACAGATGCCCCCTAAAGTTTGAAGGTAGAACAGGGAGTGATGCCTGAGATGCTTTACGAACTAGTGCAAGGACTAGAACAAACACTATTAGGAGACCTCCAAATCAAGGGTGCATATACATTTACATATCTAATACCTATGTCATATATATCAAAACAAGAATCCACAGTATGGACGCAACCATCCGGATAGAAAGGACCATGTGAATATCTGCGGTATGGGTGCAACCATCCGAATGAAAAGGATTGTTTGGAAGTCTAAGATCCACGGTATGGATGCAACCACCCAATATAGAAGGATCATCATCATCATAGATATAAGGTCCCATGGTATGGTCACATCCATCCATATAGAGGAAACATGTATACAATCATGAATAATACATAACTCCACGCAATGTGAGTTATATCATAAAAAACTTAGGGTCCTATGCTCCATCCAAACCCAATCAAAGTATGAATTCTAACATGTGAATGAATGTGTCGAAGTCAAACATGCTAGAAAACAACCTGATTACCAACCAATGATGTGAACCGTTAACAAGCACGAGAGAAACCACCAATAATGATAATTTCTCGCAAGGCACAATAGTACATTCCGTGAATGTGAAAATGAAGCTAAAGTCAAACAATCGTGGAATCATCTGATCAAAGGCCAATGATGAAAACCCGTCATTGAATGCAAAGAACTTGCCATTAAGGCATACAAGATCTAAGGTACTGAAAGGGAGTTTCTAAGTCATCTTCCTGGATAATGAGCTGAAGTTGATAGGAAATGACCTGTCGAACAAGGGCAATAATGATTCCCTCATCATCAACACAATACAAGGAATAAAGTGGAATACATGAGTATGATCCAGGACAGTGTCAAAAGGTCAAACAAGTATACATAGTAGAAACTGTAGATAGGATTTCTCTTGAACATATCGGCGACACGACTACAAAATATGGCAACATTTGACTCAACATAAGACTAAGGGTCCTGATGATGATAGGGAATAGTCAGATGAGAGGAAAAATGGATTACCCAAACCTGAAAGGACAAGTGACTAAGTGAGGACATTCCAAACCCGACACGAGAAACATATGAGTGTCATGTTCAAGAGCGACATGCTGCCTATAGAGGATACAAAAGATGGGCACTTTCGCTTTTTCTCCCACCATTTCTGGTGAGTACCCCATATATTTTTTATCGCAAGCTTGAAGGGGATAGCATATGCTTGCCATATAAGTTCACCCTTTGAATGTATCCATCCTAGTAAGTTTTACAAGTCCTAGGAAGTAGGAACTCGGTCTCATCATGGTGACAAGTCCTGCGTTGTTTAATTTTTACGAGTCCAACGGAAGAGTAACTCAATGTATTTTTCATATTTAAAGAGTTTGAAAAAGAGATGAAAAAGAAATTCCATCAAGTCCCTTTTCGTAATTTATCTCTCGAACCCGAAAAGGTAGAAAACAATATTTGAGGGAACCTTTTAGCCATGTTTGACTAAGGCATTCCTTTTTCATACAATAGCCTATCTTATTCTGGAAAAGAGTTAACCTTATACTGAGTAGACGTCATTTCATTTACTTTTACAAGTTGGAAACGACAAATACTTGGCAATATTTTCATATTTTTTGAGTCATAAAAGAGCTGAAATATGACTCCTCCTAGAGGAATGAGTGGTATAAAAGGATAAAAACTTGTTCTAGTGATGATGGAACTACTAAAAACATTTAAAATTCAAGAGGCTGGTTAAGAAGGCCACTCATCGTAGATGTTTCTCAAGGAAGGGTAAAACAACCAAGTGAAAGAGAATGATCGGCTAAAGAGATGGTGGCGATGGAATGGACAAACCAAAGCTCACCTAGAAAAATTGGGCTAATAAAAATGGAAATCACGAGATGTAAAGCAGAAATGGTTTCATTTTTACACAATCTTGAAACATGAGAAACTATGCTTGGATTTGGTTTCATTTTTACACAAGCTTGAAAAAGAGACAAACTATGCTTGGATTTGGTTTCATTTTTACACAAGCTTGAAACAAAGATAAACTATGCTTGAGGTAAGTTTGCATGCCTCCAACATAATGACTCAATTTGAGGTACATGCCCCCCAAGCTTCATTTCATTCACCTAAGTAAACTACTGGTTATTAACATGTGGATGGAATGAAGGTTTAATTACAAGATAAAGTGAAACACTCTACTGGGATTTTACGAGATCTAATAAAAGACTCGAATTGGAAGGGGATTTGTTTCATTTTTTAATGATATTTGACACCACAAAATAACCATTCTCATGGAATCTTGTTTCATTTTTTACCGAGCTTGACACAAGTAAAGGAACCATGTCCATAAAATATTTCATTTTTTAACAAGGTGGACATAGTAAAAGAACTATCCTCATGGTCCTTGTTTCATTTTTTAACGAGCTTGACATAAGATAAGTAACTCTGCTCCAAACCCCTCTATCATAGACCAAAAGAGGCCATGGCTTTCAATAGGTTCTCATTAGAGGGGAGAACAACACTTTGGAAGGAATACATGTCCAGGGATCCAAATGAAAAATCAAGCTCCAATGTCCTCAGTACATGATGTACTACATCAACTACTAGATCATCAATAGATATGGGCATGGAACAGGTGATCACATAATTAACTTGTGGCGGGGGTTATACCGCTTGCATATAAGAACCATTTAGGGATGATGGTTGATTGGGAGTTGATTTAGGACCAATGAATGTAAGCTGATCAATGATCACACGTATTACTTCATGTGGGAAACACATCACAAGAAAGAGAGAAGATACAAGAGTTCCCATGACATAAACATAGTCATGACCACGGTGTATATTACAATTTAAAGGGCCGTGGACAACCATCACATCTATATGGATAGTATTTCCTCCCAAAGAAATAGGTAACTTAGGAAGGATCTCTAATAGTTGATTGGTTCCTCTGTTAAAATCTAACAGATTCTGGGTGGCGGGGACAAGATGAAGAGAACCTAAAGATTACCAAGTGTTTGAGGACCGGATGTTAACAAATGCACCCTCATCTATGAATGTGCTAGATACGGCCATATGGTAAGCATGTACTCTAATCTAGAAAGGCACATAAGACAGAAGACAATATCCTACCAGTTGACTCCAATAAAAAGAAGTGACTAAAATACTCGGAGGGGGTGTCATAGGAACATGAGAGCTTCCCTCTTTCTCTATGGGAACAGGAGAATAGCTCTCATGCACCTCAAGAATGGGAGGATTTCCCTCTAGTTCATTCAAAACTGAACAAACTAGAAGAAATTTAGCAATATGAGGTTCACTCTCTACCAGAAAGGTACGGTTAACTAAAGGTGGAGTCAAGTCTACCATTTTCTCAACCAATGGTTTCTCGAGAATAGACTCATGAGACTGACTTTTAGAGAGAGTGGGGTTGACCAAAGATGGATTTTGATCAATCATTGGATCAACTAGTAGAGGATCAGGGGAAAGATTTTGATAACCAACTGGAAGATGAGGCTAGGAAGCTATAAGGTTTTCCAACTCTTTGGAAG
Source organism: Pinus taeda (assembly GCA_000404065.3). Taxonomy (NCBI): domain Eukaryota; kingdom Viridiplantae; phylum Streptophyta; class Pinopsida; order Pinales; family Pinaceae; genus Pinus; species Pinus taeda. Next base: position 49,323 of record APFE030604049.1, read on the forward strand.
CTTCATCCATAATAGGACAAAGGTGAATGGGATGATTATCTTCACACAAATTACAGGGAAATTTGAATATTTCCTTTTCCCATGGACCTTATTCTTACTAGTTGAAGTTTTATCACCAATATGGTCACCAGAGGATGATGAAAAATTTTGATGTGAACCTGTGGACCACACTTCTAAGAACTTGGGAATACTAGGACAATTCCTAAGAAGGTGGTCACCCTTACATAGCATGTAAGTTAATTTCACTTTCCGACGCTGATTGGAAGATTTGTCTACATCAATTGCAGCAATAACAATGATTATTTGGTTTCGCCCTTTCTTATTTTGCTTCTTCTTCTTCATCATATTCTTCTTCTTCTTAGCTTCTTGGCTACTAGAACCTAGACTTTCAAAGGTTGATGTTGTTTAGGTGGAGGAGAACTCAAATGAAAAGCAGTTTGGACACTCAGAATCACTGAGGTCAAAAATAACCAAACTAGCAGACTAATGGTCAATCCAAGAAAGGACATTGTTGCCATATAGGGAGCACCAGTATTTCCAAAAGAAGGAAAAGGATTAGTAGACTTAGGAGATGCTGTCATCAGTATCAACCTAAGATCTACTAAGGAGTATTTCCACAGGAAGGATGTTGTTCCACAGTCAATTAATTGATTTTAGAAATTAACAAAACAAATTAAAGGTGGGGTAATCTAGGAAAGAGGGTTTACCAAGTATCCATGAATCACTATATACACCTTAATCGAAACCAAGGACTTGACGTACGACAGCCAATCACTCCAAATTTTGTGTTCGATGTATCACGTTTACAAGGCAGTAGACTCGGTTACCTATGGCTCAAATATAGCAACCTAGTGGGGTCTCCCAATATATAATCGACGATACGGGGAGCACAAGTCTATGTTAGCACTATCTAATGCATAATCATTCAGTGAGAGCGTTCTGATATACCTTCCATACGGAAGTTCCTCCAATATACCCAAAAGTATTGGAGAACCTTCGATATACTTTGGTACTAGAATGAGATTTCACCTACGAGATACAATGTAGGTAATTAACGACATCTATTATGTTTAAAGATGTTGGAACAAGTCTCTAGCCTAGACCTCTAGATATTTGTGTTAGGTTACAAATGATCCTTAGGTTAATTGAGGTAAATTTTAAGTTTATCTTGAATTAGGTTTCAATTTTATTTCTCAACGATGTCACCTAAATTCCTATGATGCAACTAAATGAGAAAAATGAGATAATTTCATTCAATGAAAGCTAAACTAATGAGGGAAGAGAGACAACCAAACAATGCATCAATCAAGCAAAATGCAGCAAAACATATCTCCCTAAATTTTCAAATGCAAGATGTAAAAAATGAAAACTACTCTTTCACTTTCACTAATGAATGCAATTCCAAAACAAAATATTCAGAACACAAAATCACTTTCTTTCACTAAGATGCACTAATATTTTTGCTCTTTTTCTTTCACTTTGATTCAAAATGCAAACTAATGCATAAGAAAAGGAAAAATGAATTTCAAAACAACTAAAATGAATATTTCATTCAATTTGGTTTCGAATAAAATCAAAATCGTTTCAAAAATACTTTAATGAAAAGATCCTTTCACTTTTCTTTTTCAAACAATGAAATCAAAACAAGCATGTACTTTCAGTTTTAACAAAGCAAACAATTGTAATCTAGATTTGACAATGGAGCAAAAGTAATCTTTAAAGTACAAATATGATCCAATACTAATGAAAACAACTTCACAAATATGAACATAAAACAACTTGAAATTGGTGTCTTGATCGTAGTAAAACTCCTAAATGGAGACAATCAATCTCACAAAGACAAGCCAAGTGATGAGTGAAGGGTAATCTTAGACCTAGAAACCCTAGAAGATAATCTATCTTCAATCACACACCAACAGAAGAAAAGAGACAATTGTAACCATTAAAGGAAAACATTCAAGTAAAACACAATTAGATCACACTGGAAAAAAACTCACAGAGGTTGAGACTCACTGAAAATGAAAAGAAACCCCAATGTTTTCTAGCCTCTGGGATCAATGTGCCTGTGAAAATCAAAGTAGTGTTGAAAGGCAAAGAAGTGTGACCGTTAATCCAAAATCAGCACTAGTAGTGCTTCTAGAGAACCATAAAACGTGTTGGGCGAGGAAAAGAAAGAAAAAACAAAAAGTTTTCAAAAACCATACCATACTCAACACTCCTAAGAAAAAACCAATGACTGTATAAACCTACAGTGATGCACACAAGCAGAGAAATTGACGGTTGGTCAAACTAATTAGAGGATCAGATCGAAGAAATGGATGGAAAGGTTATAGCTTCCCCAGTGGAGTTGCCATTTTGTTGAGTAGGTAAATCCTCTCTGCAGATAGAGACGATCCCTCTAGCCCAATGAGTGGGTCTAGAAACAAACAAGACAATATACATGACACTTTCCTAGATTACAATCTAAATAAGAGGAGAGGAAGGAAACCTACCTCGTTCTGATGTTATAATGCACTCCTTTGTTGAATATCTTTATCACTTGCTCCTCAAGCTCAATCCTTGTTTCTCATAGCATTTGAATACCTGCACAAGAGGCCAAAGACACAATAAAGCATAAAAGTGAAACAATCATAATCAAATGTAATCCACTTAATAGATCAAGGAGCATTAAGAAAAATTAAGCATTGAAACAAGCATTTATGGAAAGTGAACCAACAGTTGTATATATTAATAAAGAAAAGAGGAAGCATACAACCTATGCCTTGATGTTGGTAGACCTCCCTGAGTGAATGTCCAAATCCAAGCTCAAGCTCTCCAAGCAATCCTTCCCCAAGCTAAAGTGAATAGCATGTAGGCACTATCTCGGCATAAGGGTGCTAATAATTAGAGACCAACAATTTGAGAATGGAGGGGGATGAATTTATATGCAGGGAGAGGGAGTTAGGATCTCACCAGAGATAGGGGAAGGTCCTCATCTCAAGGAGGAATCTCATAGGGATAAGATCAAAGGTTAATATTGGGAGAATTCAACCACATCCATAATGAATATCATCCATCTCACTGTTCTGGAAGCCTCTAGATCATGAAGCTTCTCCTCCACTTTGGGAAAATTTTCCTTTTAGATTTCAGCATGAGTATCCATGGAAAAGTAACATCGGCAATGCAAGGCTCATATGGTTCAACCCATCGTCAACACAAGAGGGTAGTGTCACGATCACTCTGACCTAGAAATTAGGGGTTTGAGCTCATTTTTCTTAGGAAAGGCTCAAGGAAACTTTTCATTAGTTCTTCAAGGAGGATCTGGACTACATACTTTGATGGGTACACTTCATAGTTGTCAAGATTTTGGCACTCTGAGGTATGACACAGGGAAGTGCAGGAGGTGTGACAAAATACTATGTAACACTAGGAAATTGCCCAAGCTCCTTTATAATTAGGAACTTGTTAGAACTCGCTCTTAGCTAGGGACTCATTCATACATAATCAACTTCTTCTTCGTGGTTCCTTCAGTTGTTGGATCTCCTTCTTTCCTTGATGTCATGAATTTTTTGTTGAGTGTCTTCTTTGTAGGGCATCAGCCATCGATAACTTTCCTTCTTAGTTTGTCATTTCATTTCTTTCTTCATGGAAAGTGGCTTTGTTGATACATGTATGGATCTTTTTTCATTTAGCTACTCCTTTTTCATCTTATTTCATTTCTAGAATATTCACCATGTGAATGCTTTATTGTGCTTACTCTTTCAATACTTCGTTCTAGTAGCCCTTCATGACTTCATCCTGATCTTACTTCAAACTTTAAATAGTAATTTGATGGATGGCTTTCCATCATGACATCTTGTTGACTTTAATCAGTAACCTGTATCTTCATATCTCCAAGGCCTTTCTAAGTGTCAAGGGTGCTTTAATATTTTCTTCCTTCGCCAAAAATTTTTATCCTTCTTTCGGGATATATCTTCAAAGAGTTTTTCAAGTAATGATTCCTAGTGACCATGGTGTTATTTCATATTTGATCTCTTTCTTTATCTGTTTCTTCATAGATTTTTTAGTCAACCACTGCATACTCTTATGAGGGTACTTCTTCATTTTGACCTTGAATTGATGTGTGGCTCATACTTTCAAGCATTTTATTCATGAAAAAGATATTTCTATTCTTGATCATGTTTTTAGAATTATTCCCCATGACTCAATGACGACATGACTTAAACATAGATGCATATATACCTCATCTTAGTTCTTGTTTTGATAATCTCAACTTCCTTTAACAACTTCCTAGAATTATATTACCTCCATCCCCTTAGCTTAGTTGCATCTTTCCTTGCCTGCATATCATCTTTTCTTGAATCCCCATAAGTGGAATTCCTATCGAGACATCTACTTTTCATGATCAGGTGCTCAGTATTTAGCTCAAAAATCAAAGTTCTCAAAATGACTCGAAACCTAAACGAGCGCGTCCATCTCAAAAAAACGATCCTAATGCAACTCATTTAGTCGAAAACTAAGTTCGTATGAGAAATTTATTATGTTCTGATCGCTGTTCTAAATAGGCGAAATTTGAAAAAAAAATGCCCAGTCACTGCATAGTCGGCAGTCCGTACTGCTAACGTGGAAGATGACTAGGCATGGTCAACACAGGTCAAAGGAGAATCAGGGATGGACAAGGGGCATTATCTAGTTGGGTTGTACAGGTGATTTGTTGGCGCGTTCTTATTGGTGGATTTTTGAACTAATGGAAGAATGCCACATGGCAAGCCCAGAGGTTGCCATGTGGCACCTCCCAAAGCTCGGATTGGCAGTATTTACAATGGAGAAAAATATATGGTGGAAGTTTGGGTCGAACTCATGACCTATCACATGCAAACTGAATGCCTTAACCATCTCCCTTACACCATGTCTCTTACCCATTTAGCTCGCAGTGTATATTTAAAGTTATATGGCTTGAATTTGAGCATTTAGGGGAGCGCCAACCTACAAACCAGCCCTCCCCCCATGTGAATCCAATATCATAAACCACAAATTCTTGCGGTTTATCCGTAAGTTCCAACCATACAAACCTGCAATGGTTAACGTTACCACATCTAAACGTTGTTACAACCCATGTGATGACATTTGTGTTAACCCCGATGGTTAGTAACCACACCACTCCGTGACCCCATGTGAACGCTATCACCATAACGCCTAACGGTCACTCCTACGATTCTGCTCTAACCATTAATGCGACAGTTATCTCATGTGACTGGCATGGAAAATTTTAGGGGATAATATTTGCAAGTGGGCTAATTTTCCGTACCTTTTCCAAAAAAATGTTTTGCTAATTTCCATTTTTCCTAAAACAAAATCGCCCAAATTTTAAAGTATAAAACTATTTTACCTTAAAAATCACCAAAGTTTTATATAAAGACTATATAAAATTATTATACATTTGAATAAATTTACAAAAGTATCATCAAACATTTTACATATTTCATATTATGGGCTACTGATATTCGCAAAGGTTTATAAACTTTAAGAAAAATTTTCATCCTTAAAATTTTCCCTAGTGACCAGGCTAACAAACCACTGGAAGTTAAGACTGTGGTTGCGCTAATCACGACATTTAACTCTAATTAAGTGCAGTTTAAATATTAATTAACTGTAGTTTAGTTTGGCAGTAAATTTGGCCATGCCCCCAAATTCGGGCCTACCACCAAATTTAGCGGCACTAACTAGAGATGTTCTAGAATTAGAGGAGAAAATGTAGGAAAAGATTGACTGAGCTCTAGAGAAGTCATTTTTCGACCAAATTGAGCTCAGAATGAGGTGTTCTTAGCTAATCTGAACATTTTGAACACATTGGTGTAGGTATCAGGAGCCATAGATCTTTGTATAAAGGAATTTTTCTACATTGAGATAATACAAAGGTCTAAGACATAGAAGATGGACCAAGGAGATGTAGCCCAGGAGGGGTGAACTCCTTCATCAAAACACTGTTAATTTGTCTCTTTGATGGTTTGCTACATTGTGAATGTTTGTTGTTCGATATTTCTTTTTGAAGCTATTTTTCTCATGAATGCCTTTTTAAACTTAAGGAAATTTACCTAATTGCATGCACAAATAGTTAATGAAACCTCAACACAAGAAGCAATAAGAAAGCATATATTTAGAAATTTGTAATTTTTATTAGCATAACAAAACTAATCATAAAAAAATAGATCAATTTTGCATCAAAGGAAAGGTTGAATTTCTTGATTGCTTGAGTTTGTGCAATTAGGGTTTTAATGGTTGCAAAATTGTGATGCTTACAAGTTTAAAGCTGCAGAAAGGAGAAGGGAAGCTATTGGTTGCAACTCTTGAGGTAATGCCTAGAAGAATGAGAGCCACAAGGCCACAATCTCCACCACCCAAAGTTCCAATACCAACTACACTTGAAACTCCTCAAGTTTTGTCTTCAACTAAGATTGAAGAGGTACAAGCAGTACCAATTTCTGAGCTTGAATCCATAGCCATTATGTCTAGAGAAAGAGAGACTGAAGGTCCTTCTTCATAAGGGGAAGAATTCAAGAAATCTTTCTATACATTGATTGAGATGGTTAAAGTCCTCTATGAAAATAGGAACACTAGAATGGTTGGAGAGAGTTCTAAACCTCCACATGGAGAAGGAAGCTCAAAGGACAAAAAAGATGAGAAGAAGGATTCAAAAGGGAATGGTGGAAAGCCACCTCCATCTCCACCATCCTCATCATCTTCACCATCTCACACAGCATCATCTTCCACTACCACCACTGAAACTAACCATACTCATTCCAAAACCTCAAAAGGAAACACTCCATTACTGAAATTGGACATAAAATTCAAACTTCCCATGTACAATGGAGGGGTGAATGCAGAAAAGTTGGAAAAATGGATTCGATAGTTGGAGGTATACTGTAGAATTCAAAACCTTCAAGAAGACGACAAAATGATCGAATTCGCTTCATTGAGGCTAGAAGGAGATGCACTAGTTTTGTGTGAAGCCAAGACTCAAGAGGAAATGAGAATCCATGGTAAGATATCCATCGTTTGGGTTTAATTTGTTTCTGCAATTAAAAGACAGATTTATCCTTTAGCCTATATGCAAAAAGTCATTATGAGTTGGCAGAATTTTAGGCAGCTTAAAGGCCAAACAGTCCAAGATTACACACAGGAGTTTAGGAAAAGGGCTTTCTTATTAGGAGTGAATTTGAATTCCCAAGATACAATGCTGAAGTATATTGGGGGTTTACATCCCTATTTGAAACATACTATTCTTATGTTCAATCCAAACAACTTAGATGAGGCATGTGTGCAAGCCACCCACCTTAAATATATAGGAAAGAACATTCAAGAAGAGGGTAGTAAGAGGAATCCATTTAAGGGTAAGGAGAAAGAGAAGGGTGGAAAATGGAAGGGAAAGAAAAATCCAAGTGTGAATAAAGAAGGGGAGAAAATCACTTTCAAACATTGTTCCAAAGAGGGGCATGATGAAGCCCACTGCTGGAAATTGCATCCTAAATTAATGCCTAAGAAACAAAACAATAAGGGAAAGAAAAACACTACCACTACCACACAACATGACCTTAGTTTAGATTATGGTGATGAGACCAAGATTTCCACCATGGTTACAAAAGGGAAAGAAATTGTTGCAAGCACTATTTAATCACATAGTCCAAACAACACTCCAAATGAAGAGTCAAGAATAGAGTTGTTTCATGTTACAATGATTTCAAATCATACAAGGATTGATGCATTATTTGATAGTGGCTCACAATCAAACTTGATTTCGTAAGACTTGGTTAAAAAACTAAACCTTGAAACTGTACTTCATCATAAGCCATATCCATTGGGTTGGATTGTTAACAATGCAAACTTACAAGTTACAAGGAAGTGTTTATTCAAGTTCCCCATTACTGAAAAGTTCATTGATGAAGTTGAGTTAGATGTAGTTCCACTTGACATCTCAGGAATCATTTTGGGTAGTCCTTATTTGTATGATAGAAAAGAAGTATTTTATCGCTATGACAACAAATAAGTATTGCTCAAGACTGGGGTGCAGTACATAGTGAGAGCCCATCGCAAAAATCTAAACATTTCTTTGGTTAATGCAAGGCATATGAAGAGACTAGTAAATGCAAGTAAAAAATTTGTGCTTCTCATGATCAAGAAAAACAATGATATCAATTATGAATCTTTTGAAGGTTGTGATGATAAATTGAAATCTGATTTGTTTGATGTGGTAAGAAAGCATGGTGAGATGTTTCAGGAACCAAATGGGTTACCTCCCAAGAGGGGAATTCAACATGAGATTCAGTTGCAACAGAATGTTCCCCTTCTGAACATTGGCATGTATTGCATGTCTATTATCGAGAGATTGGAAATCAAAAAGAAAATTCAATAATTGTTGAACAAGGGTATCATATGCCCATCTACTTTGCCATGTGGTTCACCCATTGTTTTGGTGCCAAAGAAGGATGGAACTTGGCGCATGTGTGTGGATTTCTATGCATTGAATAAAATAACAGTAAAGAATCGTTATCCACTCCCAAGAATTGATGATTTGCTTGATTAGTTGAGGTATGCAAAGTATTTCACTAAGTTAGATTTAAGAAGTGGTTATCATCAAGTTAGGATAGCTAAAGAAGACATTTGGAAAACTACATTTAAAACTAAACAAGGATTGTTTGAGTGGCTTGTTATGCCTTTTGATCTTACAAACGCTCCAGCTACTTTCATGAGAGAAATGAACAATGTATTGAGACCATATCTAGATGATTTTTCATTGTCTACTTAGATGATATCCTAAAATTCAGCAAGTCGAGAGATGAACATGTCATGCATGCAAAGAAAGTACTTTATGTGTGAATTTGGAAAGAATTCTTTGATGTATTTGGGACACATTGTTGGAGGAGGTGAGCTGAAGATAGACCCCTCTAAGGTTGAGCTCATTCTAAATTGGCCCAAGCCTAATACAGTTACAGAGGTAAGAAGCTTTTTAGGGGAAACATAATATTGGAGAAAATTTATTGCTAATTTTTCTTCCATTGCAGTTCCATTACATGCATTGACAAGTGTCAAGAAAGTCTTTCATTGGGGAGATGTACAACAGAAAGAATTTTATGCTTTTAAGAAAAAGATAATTTCAACACCAGTATTGGAACTTTCGGATCTTAGACAACCATTCAAGATTTAAACAGATGCAAGTGATTATGTCATGGGATTAGTTCTATTGCAGCATGGTAAGTCCATTTCATTTCATTCTGATATATTTAATGGAGCTGTAACTAAATATCCCACATATGACAAAGAACTTTATGCATTGGTACAAAAAGTTAATAAATGGAAGCACTATTTGACGGGGAAGGAGACAATCATCCATACCGACCATCAACCAAGCAGTGTTTACAGTCACAGTCAAAGTTGCAGCAGCCACGACATTTCAGATGGTTGGCTTTTCTACAACAATTTCAGTTGTTTATCAAGTATAAAAAGGGAATCTAAAATAAGGTAGCTGATATGCTTTCAAGGTCTATTGTAAATTCATCTGTTATTCTCAAGCATAATTCTGTTTTGCATGAAAGTTACATAGAACAATATGCAAATGATAGTGACTTTCAAGAAGTATATGCAAGCTTGAGTCAACGAAATCAAATTGAAGAGTTGGATTATCATGTACATAGAATTTTGTTGTATCACTTGGGAAATTTGTGTATTCCACAGGGAGAAAGAAATAGTATCATAAGGGAGGCACACACTTCATTGATTGCTAGACACTTTCGTGTAGGCAAGACTGTAGCGAATCTTCAAAGGTATTGTTATTGGCCACGCATGTTAGATAATGTTTCTGATTTCATAAGAGGATGTTCTTTATGTGCTACAAGTAAGCCTAGCAATACGAAACTTGGTTTATACACTCCACTTCCAATACCTTCATGTCCATGGGAGAGTATCTCAATGGATTTTGTAGGAGGTCTTCCATTGTTAAGGAAATGTCATTATTACTTGTATGTATTTGTAGACCGATTTAGAAATATGTGCATACTAACACCATGTAAAAATAAAATTACAGTTGAACAAACAACTCATCTTTTCTTCCAAAACATTTGGGTTTATTTTGGTCTTCCTACTTCTATTGTAAGTGATCGAGATTCTTGATTTTTTGGGAAATTTTGGTCAAATTTGTGGGACATGATGGACACAAAGTTAAATTAGAGTACAACCTTTCATACACAAACAGATGGAAAAACCGAGGTGGTCAATATAACAATTATTCATCTTCTTAGAGGATATTGCAGCAAACATCCCAAGTTGTGGGATGAACAGTTGCATTACATACAACATGCATACAACAGGGCAAAGCATTCTTCCACAAACACATCTCTATTTGAGGCATGTTATGGGTATTTGCCAAGATCGCCATTAGACTTCATCTTTGAGAAAGATGTTGCCATCGATGGTCATAGTGACATCGATAAGGCAAGGAGGTTCATAGAGAAAATTCAGTTGATACATCATAGAGTGCAAGAACAGCTTGAAAGTCATGAAAAACACCAAGTTGATCATAAATTTCAAGTTGGTGATGAAGTTTGGTTATATATTAGCAAAGAGAGAATTCAAAGGAAAGGTAAAAATCTTAAACCAATCCATTATGGTCCTTCTAAAATTCTGGAAAGGATTGGTAACAATTCATTTAAGCTTGATTTTCCTCCTTATATGCAAATATACTCTGCTTTTAATGTTGAGAATTTGAGATTGTTTGAGCCTCCTTTGATTGATGATTAAGGAGAGCATGTTCATTTGCCATCAATAGATGATTTCTCACCATAATATATTGATGAACTTCAACAGGATCTCATACTTGACAAAAGAACCAGAACTTTGAAGAGAGGGGATGTAAAATACCTTAGAGTGGGACTCAAGGGACAAAAGCCTTCTCAAGCCAAATGGTTGCAGACCGAGAAGGTGAGGGAGTTTTACCCTCACCTGCTGAACAATTGATAGTATATTTTGGGTTCCAAAAGGCTTCTAGTGGGGAGGAATGATCAGGTGCTTAGTATTTAGCTCAAAAATCAAAATTCTCGGAATGGCTCGAAACCTGAATGACCGTTTCCATCTCAAAAAATCGAACCTAATGCAACTCATTTCGTCGAAAACCAAGTTCGAATGAGAAAGTTATTGTGTTTTGATCGCTTTGTTAAACAGGCGAAATTTGCAAAAAAATTTCTCAGTCAGTGCAGAGTCAGTAGTTTGTATTGCTAATGTGGTAGATGACTAGGCATGGTCAATGCAGGTCAACGATGATTCAGGGATGGACAAGTGGCATTATCTAGATTGTTTGTATAGGTGATTTGATGGTGTGTTCTTATTGGTGGATTTTTGAACCAATGGAAGAAGTCCACGTAGCCAACCCAGAGGCTGCCACGTGGCACCTCCCAAAGGTCAGATTGGCAATATTTATAGTGGAGAAAGATATATGTTAGAATTCGAGGTCGAACCCATGACCTACCGCATGCAAACCACACGGCTTAACTGTCTCCTATACACCATGTCTTTTACCCATTTAGCTCACAGTGTATATTTAAAGTTATATGGTTTGATTTTGGGCGGTTAGGGAAGGGCTATCCCTCCCCCTATGTGAACGCAATATCATAAACCATAAACAGTTGCGTTTTATTGGTGGTTCCAACCATACAAACCTGCAATGGTTAACGCTACCACATGTGAATGTTGTTAACACCCATGCAATGACAGTTGTGTTAACCTCGGCAGTCAGTAACCACACCACTTCGCGACCCCATGTGAACACTATCACCATAATGCCTAACGGTCACTCCGATGGTTCCACTCTAACCATTAATGCGATGGTTATTGCATTTGACCAGGCCAACAAACCGCTAGAAGTTAAGACTATTGTTGCACTAATCACAGGGTTTAACTCTAATTAAGCACAATTTAAATATTAATTAACTATAGTTTAGTCTGGTGGTAAATTTGGTCGTGCCCCCAAATTCGGGCATGCCACCGAATTTAGTGGCGCTAACTAGAGATGTTCTAGAATTAGTGGAGAAAATGTAGGAAAAGGTTGACTGAGCTCTAGAGAAGTCAATTTCGACCAAATTGAGCTCAAAAAGAGGTTTTCTTACATAATTTGGACATTCTGAACAAATTGGTGTGGGTATCACGAGCCATAAAGCTTTGTAAAATATAATTTTTCCACAATGAGCTAATACAGAGGCCCAAGCCATGGAAGATGGACCAAGGAGATGTAGCCCAGGAGGGGTGAACTCCTTCATCAAAACACTATGTTAATGTGTCTCTTTGATGGTTTGTTGCACTGTGATTGTTTGTTGTTCAGTATTTATTTTTTGAAGCTATTTTCTCATGAATGTCTTTTTAAACTTAAGGAAATTTACCTGATTACATGCACAAATAGTTAATGAAACCTCAGCACAAGAAGAAATAAGCAAGCATATATTTAGAAATCTTTAATTTGTTATTAGCACAACAAAACTAAGCATACAAAACAGATCATTTCCTGAAAATCATGAACATTTTATTGAAGAATTTATCGGAGGATATTAGTAGTCCTCATCCTGCAAATGTTCCTTTTTGTTGATGATAGTGGCCTTCCAAGATGATTCTTTTAGATCATAATCATTTATTTATGCCTTGATGAGGTCATCTAATGGCTTCATCCTTCCTACATGAATATCTCTATCTGAGCTATTTCTAGATAATGGTCCTATATTCCTGAAGATGTCATTTTCATAAACCATGCATTCTATCCTACTACTACATGTTCCTATGATACTCAAAACTATGAAATAAGACTTAATGTAAAGAAGTTGACTTAGCCATAGTAGAGGTCTAGAAGGTCCTCCTTTTTCTTCTTCTTATCTTCTTCTTTCACTTCTTGAATCATGTGATATTCTTCTCTTTTTCTCTTGTTGTTGTCCTTAAGCTTGGACAATCCCTTTTGTAGTGTCCATATTCTTGACAGCCAAAGCATTGGAATTTGGACATATCTCTATTGCTTGTTCTTCGTGGACCAAATTTGCCAAATTTTCCCTTTCTCTTGGCCATAGTAGCGAATTTTTGATCCTTTGATCCCGCAAAATATTTAGCTTTGAGTTCGGTCTCTTCAATTTTGAATAGAGACCAAAGTTCAATTAGTGGGGTAGCTTCCTTCTTGGCATATATGCTTGATGTGAAGTTGCCCCAATCCTCAAGTAGACCATTGAGTACCATAGTTGTCATTTCTTTATCAGACATGACTTCTCCTAGTTCTTGAAGTTGATCTCTCATCTCAAGGATATTCATGAAGTAGGGAGCTATTCCATCCTTTGATATCTTCATCTTATACAATTCATTGCTTAGTGACATCACTTCTCCAGTTGTGCTAATCGATAATAGCTCTACCAATTTATCATAGATTTATTTTGATGTTTCAAATTTGGAAACATAAGGAATGAGAGAGTCCTTGATGGATTCTATTAGAATCCTTTGAGCTATTGTTTCATCCTTATTGTAATTTTCTAAGGCTTGAGTTTGTTCCTTAGTAGGGATAGTGATATCCCCTTTGATGTGGTCTAGAAGTTCACTCTCTTTGAGAAGTAAATCAGTCCTCTTCTTCCATGCAAGGAAATTAGTAGTCCCAACCAATGTTTTGATTTCCTTGAAAAAATATATTGAGATATGTTTAGAAGGGGACGTACAAATACTTACTTGATAGTGTTTGTGATGCAGTAGTCTTCCTTCCTTCTTGAAGATTTGATGACTTGCTTTCTTGGATCTTGATGATATTCAAATTTCCTTCTTGAATGAGACATGCTTGATGATGAAGACTTCTTGAAGAATGAGGCTTGACTTGGAATGCTCTTCTTTTAAACGTGTAACTTGATGTAGGTCCTTCTTTGAATGGATCGTCTTGTAGCTTCCTTCATATGAAAGGCCTTTATTCTTGCTTTGTAGTCTTCCTTGATGGATAGTTGATGCTAGACCTCCTTTACCTTGATGTGTTTGAGACTTTGACACTTCAACCTTGTGAGTATTCTTGAGATGTCTTTCCTTAATGTGTCACCTTATGAAAGTTCTTGAGATGCCCTTCCTTGATGTGTCACCTTAGCTTTGATATGATGTTCAAGAATCTAGGGAAAAGTAGTTACAATTGGATTATTCTAGGAATGATAACAATTTGTGAAGCACTTTTACTTTTTCTTGTTAGATTTATCTTCTTATTGTTATTAGTGTATGTTATTTTACTTCATCAAATGGCTGCCAAAATACAAAATACAAGAATGCAAGTGTTGGCTCTCTGCTAGGGAAAAACCTCTCTCTCTTAGAGAGGAAAACCATTACTCAAATTTCTCTTGTTGAAGCTTCTATTGAACAATGCCAAAACCTAGACCCTTGACAAGAATATCCTCCAAGCACAAGTCAATCCCTTTGTTCTCCTTCTTCCAACAGTTTGTCCTCCTTCTTTCAACACTTCATTCTTCTTCTAGCAACTGATGATAGTCCTTGTTGTAGAGCCTCTAACCTACACCTCATCATCTACTATTATCTACTGTTTTTCATCACCTATCTCTCTCTTTCACCTCATTTTCCATGTAAAACTGCCCAGATCATTACATTAGATGTCATTAAGCATGATCAAGTGAGCTTTGCTAATGTGTGACTGTTTTGTTTAGATTTTGACATATTTACAGGCATTTTGCAGCTCTCTACCGATTCTGCAGCTACCTGATGATTCCGCAGCCATCTGGAGATTCCGCAGCCTTTTTGTTGTTCTCAAGGTTCCACGTGCCATTTTGCCAAACGAGCCACATGGGTGGTACTTAGGTATCAAGGTGCTCGAGGTTCCTGTGCCATTTGTTCAATCATCCACGTCATCCATACCTCCGGTCAAATAGGGGCAAGATCCGGTCAACAAAGGCAGCTCAACGGTGATACGTAAGCTGTTTGGTCACGTCAGCTCAGACGGTGGCTTGCCCGTGTTTCGCAGGACGTGGGGAACATAATCCAACTTTGGATTCAATTCCCATTACGACCAGGACCTCCGGCTCACCCACGCAGGCTCATGACGTGTTAATTTAGTTTTAATTACACATGACAGTTTGTTATTTTCCGTTTTTTAGCAGCACGCATAGGCTATCCTTCAGATGCATATAAATACTTGCGTCTGCATACGGTTAAGGAGACTTTTACTGGCTGTATGTTGTGAACTTGTTGTAATTTTTTAGCATTCCTAAAACTCTGTTTTTATAGCGTTGTTCTAGCACTCTTAACTGTGAATTTCTGCATATGGAGTAATAGAACCAGTGCTGTTTTGGAGCTTTCAACACTTTGAGTCTTTCTTGGGTTA